>JAOTRO020000035.1:445863-456987 GCA_028566515.2 Pyracantha coccinea | reverse complement strand
AGAAAAAGAAGAAGGTCTGCAACTACATCATTTGAAAAAATTGCAAAACCCAAGGAAAAGAAGGAGAAAGACTAAAACTTATAACATGATTTTTTATTAAACAAAACTTATAACATGGTTTTTTTTATTAAAACTGAAACATTTCAAGTTATTTTCATTAGTTTTTCTTATTATTTATAAAACATTGTCTAAAATATGAGATAACAACAAGTTTTGACAACGTTTGCGTTAACTTTTCTATTTCATTTTATGAGAGTTTTATGGGTTAAAAAAGGTTCTTTAACGATGATTAGGCAGGATTTAATTAGGAAAAAGCCACGTTCAGGAGATTCTCAACATTCCCACGTTATTCTCACAAAGGTAAAGGTAAAGGTAAAGTTACAACAGCACGAACCCACCAATTCAAACCCACGTTCTTTTTCCCCTTTTTGTTTTAATAAATAAAAGAACACCAGAAAGAAAGAGCAAAATACATTAAAAGAAAACCACCGGACTTGTGTCTGCAAAAATTATATGATGCTCGTAATGTATACTTTGTAACCATAAAATTTTGTATTAGAATTTGATTAATAAAACTTTAAAATTTTTAATATTCTGACTATTTACTACTACGGTCTTACGTATTCTTTTTCACTTGTAAGTGTGAAGCATTAAGTTCAATTTTCACCAAAATCAAATTTAAATTACATTATTTTTAATCTAGTGAAGCAATTCACAATCTTTATCTTAAGGCATATAATATTCTTAACGCATATAATATCATTTGTTAAAAAATAATTGAGAGAATGAAAAAATTGGGCTTATTCAATTTCAGACGGCGACACAAGTCAAGACCCTTCCTTTCTCTTTCTCTCTCTAATTAATAATTATAAATCGGCTTCTTCTTCTTTGTACTTGCTGCCTGAGCGAGCTGCCTATAAAACTGAAATTCATTCCTTTCAGTTGCATTAACGCTGCTGAATACTGATTCCCCATCTCTCTCTCTCTCTCTCTTTCCTTTTTACACTCTCACTGTAAGATCTCTCTCTCTGTAAATCACAATGCCGCTCTTCTTCTTCTTTGATTATATATATATATTAATTGTTAATGCTGGAGTATTTGTTTTTGTTTTAGCATCTGAAAATTTTAGGAAGATTAAGACAGTGAATTTTTAATTTTTTATGTTGAAAATATTTGGATTTATATGGTTGCTGTATCTTGCTGGTTTCTCGTTATATAGATTGTGTTTCACATGATCTAAAATAAGAGAAAATATAAAAAGCTACTGCAAAATCAGCAACTAGGATTTTAAATTTGGAAAATGATTGCTTTGGGGTCCATTCAGATTATTAATAATATTATTATTATTATACAAAATAATTGTATGTAGTTTAATGGGTTTTCAAAATATAATCTCCTTGTGCAACAAGAACAATCACATTGAACAAAAACTCTTTGCATACTTTTTTCTGTGTCTTGCATTTTCTCAGCCACCAAACAGATGTAATGGTTAGAAGAAATGATGGGCATTCTGTAATTTCGCTCTTTCGTGTTTGGTTTACCAGAGTGAAAGGGACCGTGTCAGAATGGCTTGGGTTTCGTTACCAGTGGTGGGTTTGTTGTTGGTTTGGTGGTGGATGGGTTTTGTAACGATCAAAGCCGATTACATCAAGTACAAAGATCCATCCCAACCACCGGCTGCTCGAGTTGGAGACCTTCTTAGTAGAATGACTCTTGAAGAGAAGATTGGTCAGATGGTGCAGATTGATAGGAGTGTTGCCTCTGTTGATACTATGAAAACTTACTCCATTGGTAAGCAATGCATCTATTTCAATACAACTACCTTCAACTGTGTTTGGTGCACATCAACGTAAATTGTTCCATTTCTAGTGTCTGTGCAAACTTCAAGTAACTGCATTTTGTGTCGCATAGTCTCCGCATTTCATTCCTGCTTGAGCTTCAAACCAAGCCGTTAAGTGACTTTTAACTTCAAATCGTTTGATGGCACCACTCCATTCTTGTGTATCTTTCTTGTGGACTTTTATCTTAATAAAAAGGTGCTCACGCATGAGATGGGGTGTTCTCTAGTGAATTTAGTTTATATATACAAATGTATCAGTTGAAGTGGCTAAAGTAAGGGGTGCAGTTGGTAGAAAATCCCTGCAATCCAATTGGGGTTGTTTAGCAGCGATAGATGTTTGTGCATAGGATGTTTGAGGTGCCAATATTAGGAATTTATACTTACTGTGCAACTTTTCCCAAACATATGTATAGATTCCTGCTTTGTTGACACACAAAAAAAAGAAGAAAAATGAAAAACCACACATTTCATCTCTTTGTTGCATTTCACTAAACAGGAAAATATCACTCGACTCCGGAGGGAGTAAAATCGTATACGGTTATGAGCTTGGTTCTTCTTTATTCAATTAGCAAGGCTTGAGATTGTTCTCCTTTTCCCCCCATGCTTGGTTGCCCTGGAGGGAGTAAGACTCTGTAAAGAGCAAAATATTGAACACAATGAGATGATAAGACAATTGAGTGATGATGTCTGTTGGTTTGTGCAGGTAGTGTATTGAGCGGTGGTGGCAGTGCACCACTTCCAGAAGCTAGTGCTGAAGACTGGGTTAACATGATTAATGAATTTCAGAAGGGAGCCCTATCTAGTTGTTTGGGCATTCCAATGATCTATGGCATCGATGCTGTTCATGGACACAATAATGTCTATAATGCTACAATATTTCCACATAATGTTGGGCTTGGAGCTACCAGGCAAGTAAAAATTTCAGGTTCTATTTGCTTCATTTCACAACATGATAGTGCATTGTTCTTTTTTTACGCAAACGATGAGATCTATCACTATCTTTTAAAAGAAGCACTCTGTAACTGTATAACTACAACAAGGGCCCATTAGAGTCAAATCCCTACAAGTAAAGCTTTAAAATAACTAACCACGCATTTCAAAATCCTTTGAGATGTTTTCCATTTAGTTCATTGAATGTGTCTTCTTCCTATTAAATATTTCCAGTATACAGGGACCCTGAACTGGTACGAAGAATTGGTTCAGCAACTGCTCTTGAAGCCCGAGCTACGGGGATTCCTTATGTATTTGCTCCATGCATTGCGGTAAATAACACATTGCAAAAAGGATTTATGTATTCAGCATTTTCTTCTTTTACGTGGGTAATGATGTCCTAATTTTCTCCATCCGGTGACTTCTGTGCATTACCTGGAACTTCCTATATAGGTATGTAGAGATCCAAGATGGGGTCGATGTTATGAAAGCTACAGTGAAGATCACAAAATTGTGGAGGAAATGACAGAGATTATTCAAGGTTTGCAGGGAGATATCCCTGCTAATTCTCGGAAAGGAGTGCCATATGTTGGTGGAAAGTATGAATTTTATGAAAATAAGCATACTTTTGTCTTTTCTTTGATTTAAAAGATACAGTCATGCCTTAGTAGTGTTCCTGATCTTAATTTACTTGATTTTGTGGGTAAGAAAGATAATTTTACCCCCCTGGAAAAAAGAAAGATAATTTGGAACATATATTATATTTTTCTAGTTATGAATTCAATAATAAATCAAATGAATTTACTGATTCCTTTAATTATTTTCCCCTTTATTTTTTTTTTTAAATTTTGGTTGATGTTTGTTGCTGCTATTAAGCTTTTATAGAACAATGATAAACTTAAACCATCACAATGATAAAAATCTCTCCACTGGTCCATCTCATGGTTTGCCTTACATGATGCATAAGCGAACCATGTATATCGTATCCCACAAGGATAGCCAGTTTACTATAATATTTTCCTTATCAATATTCTTGTACTTCAATTATTTATTTGTGAAAACTCTGCTTCAAGTTTCAACTGCTGAAATTATATGTTAAGAAGTTCACCTCATGTTTGCATGTTTACTTCTGTTACTATACTCAAGCTTTTAGTGATTCCTGATATATTTTTTATTTATTATGTTTTAGGAAAAAGGTTGCAGCTTGTGCAAAGCACTTCGTTGGTGATGGTGGGACAACCAGGGGCATTAATGAGAACAACACTGTGACTGACCGGCATGAGTTGCTTAGCATCCACATGCCTGCCTATTCTGATTCGATCATCAAGGGCGTCTCAACCGTGATGATTTCCTACTCCAGTTGGAATGGGGAAAAGATGCATGCAAACCGTGATCTAATTACGAACTTCCTCAAGGGCACCCTTAAATTTAAGGTAGCATCACTTTTATTTTATATCCAAGCTTGTTTACCAAGATTTGATGTAAGCACGAAACTAACACACCCCAGTGTTTAACATCTTATCATCAATACAAGAAAGGTTTCTGGTACCAAAATTTTGCATATTGCAAGTAGTTTTGTTTGTGTGGTATTCTCTTCCTTGACATCTTATAGCTTGAATCACAGGTTTTCAAAGTATATGTTCATAATCGATAGATTAGTTGACTGCTTTTTATAACTGTTCTTGCCCTCAGTCTATTTTTATTCTTAAAATACTTGTCAGTCTTATCTGTTTTTTCTCAACATTGTGTATTTTTCACATGTTGGTCCCGGCATGTTTAATCAAATTCAATTTACTTCCACATAACACATTAATGTGGTTGATTTTTTTTGGGACATTGCCTAGTGCTTAGCATGATTCTTCACTTTCCTATGTTTTCACTTTGTCTATATGTGGATTCATTGCAATTACGTATTCTTGTATTTCCCGTCTAACATCATCTTCATTTCATTGCACTTTTCGAACTTGTTTCTCCGGTGCCCAACGATGTTGTCAATACAGATTGTTGTCTTTGTATCACTTATATGATTTATCCTGATTTGCATCAGTTCTCACTTTTTAGTGTCTTTAAGCTTCATCTATGTTAATGAAATGAAATTTCAGATCCAATACGAAACTAAGTTATAAATTGATAATATTGCTCATCTTCTATTCTGGTTGTTATTGGTCTCACAATAGGTGTGGTGTGCTTCATTTTGGCTATTGTGCGTTTACCTGTGTTCTGCGCAGTTTCATGCTAACAGCACATTGTGTTTTGGTGGAATATTCAGGGTTTTGTTATATCGGATTGGGAGGGTATTGACAAGATTACCTCGCCACCACATTCAAACTACTCATACTCTGTCCAAGCTTCAGTTCTAGCTGGAATTGACATGGTTCGTGTCTTATTTTATATAAAAACCTCTTACAGAAATGAAAGACGATAATAGTGTATCTGCTACACTGTAGTCAGTGAAACAATGAGAAAAATAATGCATATGTAATATTTTTTTTTCTGGGTTTGCAATTATAAAATCTGAAGATGGTTCTCTGTGTTTTGAAGGTCATGGTCCCTTTCAATTATAAAGAGTTCATTAATGATCTCATTAACCTTGTCAAGACTAACGTGGTTCCAATGGATCGTATTGATGATGCTGTGGGAAGGATTCTACTTGTCAAGTTCACCATGGGTCTTTTTGAGAACCCTTTGGCTGATCTCAGCCTAGTCAATGAGCTTGGAAGCCAGGTCAGTTTATCAAAGATAATCAAATATGAGCATTGCAACTCTCATGTTGGTCATTTGATTGATGTATATAGTTCGATAAAGTTAGAATGGAGAGTCTTATTGAATCCAATTTTTCTAGTTATCCTTTTGCAATTGGTGTTACATTCAATGGCCAACAAGTACCGTCCAAGTGCCATGGTCTTCCCTTGTCAATTTTCAATGTTAGTAAAGACTAAAGAGTTAAGTTTTTTTATTTAGTGACTAACTGACATGAATCAATCATTTTTGTATTTTATTTTTTGCCATTACTAGGCTCATAGAGATTTGGCAAGGGAAGCTGTCAGAAAATCCCTTGTGCTTTTGAAGAATGGGAAAAGCAAGAACAATACAGATCCCGTCATACCTCTTCCCAAGAAGGTGTCCAAAATTCTAGTCGCCGGCAGTCATGCTGATAATCTGGGTTACCAATGCGGTGGATGGACAATGACATGGCAAGGATTCAGTGGCAACAACTATACAAGTGGTATAGTCTGCTTTCATGGCTATATTAATAGATTACATTTCCTAAACTTCTCTTCAAGTATTATTTCATGCACTGGAATATGTCCAAATACATTTCAATCACATTTTTTTTTAAGAATGTTTAATTCCAGGAAACTACTTGAGCAGTGATCTTGACAGACTTCGTTTTCATGATTAGGGACTACGATTCTTGGTGCTATAAACTCAACAGTTGACTCAAGCACAGAAGTTATCTACAGCGAAAATCCTGATGGCAATTTTGTTAAGTCCAACAACTTTGCATATGCTATTGTTGTGGTTGGCGAGCACCCTTATGCTGAGACTTTGGGAGACAGCACAAATCTAACGATGGTGGAACCTGGCCCTAGTGTCATCAGCAATGTGTGTGAAAGTGTCAAGTGCATTGTTATCTTAATTACTGGCAGACCTATCGTAATTGAACCATACATTTCCTCGATTGATGCTCTGGTGGCAGCATGGTTGCCAGGCTCTGAAGGCCAAGGTATTACTGATGTCCTTTTTGGGGATCATGGATTCAGCGGAAAGCTTCCAAGGACATGGTTCAGAACTGTAGATCAACTCCCAATGAATGTTGGGGATTCACACTATGATCCACTTTTCCCGTTAGGGCATGGACTTGAAACTGAGTCAGTCAAGCAGCTTGTAGCAAGGTAACATTTAATACATGTACATCTGTATAGGATGAGCTTTGTAAGTATAGGACCATCGTAGGGACCTTGTATTCCACCATATAGGACCTCTTATATATTTCACTGTTTTCCCCTTGTTTTGCACCAGAACACGAGGGTCGTATACGGTAAATAATGGTCTCTATCATCCCGTTTGTTATAAACGGGATCACATGAAGTCATCTATGTGATCCTATTACCCTTTCTTTCCATTTGAATCATATGCTTTTCACCACTGTTTGATGCATTCCTGGGAAGAGAGAGGAATTCGGTTATTGTTGGCTCATGTACGGTTGCATTTCTTTCGTGGCATTTGCCTTCAGTCCATCTTGCTATTTCTTGCATTTGAATATAGGACAGCATCATTGCACGTTTGTTCATGGGTCAGTCTTCAATACAATAAAGCTTAATGGTAAAGAAAAAGGAATGAAATAATACAAGGGAGTTGAGACTGGTGGTGGCTTCTAGGTTTCAATCTATGCTTTACTACCTATAGTTTTATAGCATTCATGAATTCCGGTGTAATATAAACCGAAGAACTGGTTACTTGTAACGATACTTATTACAGCTTCATGATGCCTGCAGGTCAACCTCAGCTGGTGTTGTTGCTGTTGCAAGGCCATGCATATTTGTCGTCGTGGTTGCTCTAATTCTGAGCTTATAGTTTAGAGGTATAGTTTTGGCTCTAGAATTAGTGGGTTCTAAAAGCCCCTTTTCCTAATTGGCGTAGGTTTCTGCTTACACATTGCCTTTTTCCTCTAGACATCAGGAAGCGTTTACTTATAGCAATTGGATTTGTTGAGTGACACAGCTTATGCTTATGGTAGAAGGAAGGGAAAAGCTTTGAGGAACCTCTGCTGGATTTCACATTAGGTTTAACTTCAATGTCACTACTTTGAGTTAATTAGAAAAATTATAAGCATTCATTGTCGAGCCATTTTAACGATTACATGTAGAAGCTTTGGATAATACATTGAATTTTTTATTATTTTGTTTGTTTGTTTGTTTTCTTTTTGCTTTGGAATTGCTGGTGATGATGGCACTTCAATCCATGATAATCACAACAAAAAAACAATCATGGGTGCCTCTATGCTAGGGGAAATTTCATAGTGTCCCTCATCGCTCAATCTGGTCACGTGATGAGCGAGGCATTCACATAATATAAAGTGCATAATTATCTCGGGTGATAGTGTACGTATGACTCTCTTGATCGAAAAAGAATGTTAGGTAGTGTAGACTATAGGGACCTGAAGAGATTCACTTATCCAATAAAGTTTTAGTTTTGAGGCGTCACTGTTTTTTAAACGCTTGTTACTTGGTCAAGAAGTACGGTATCCATCCATTCAACGATTGCCATGTGAAGAGTTTTTTTGGATTCTAGCCGCGCGATTTCATTAAAAAAGATCCGACGGCTGCACGTGTTATCCTCATTTTCTGTTTCAAAAAATGGTGACCCTTTAGAAAGGACTTATAAGACCATCTCCAACGGTGGCAAGAACCTAAAATTTCCATTCCCCCACCCCCCAAAATCCACTCCAATGCATGACCTAAAATTAATCTAAAACCTAAAACCCAAATGGAGGGCAAATACCGGCCCAATTTTAGGCCACAATGTAAACTGGGCTCCACCACTTTATCACAAATCTGTACAACCCACGTGGGGTTGTTTCCCCACTGTTAGGACCACAAAGTAGCCGTTGGGCTACTTTTCTTCATCCAACGGTTCCATTTAAATGGGCTGTTGGTGAATCTAACGGTCCAGGTTCAAATTAATTTTTTTAGTTTTATATTTATATATTTATTGAATCCAACTGTTTAGATCGAATATAATCAAATCTAACAGTCAAAAAAGATCTAACGGTCCAAATTTATTAAATGTCGTTGGTATTAAGTTTATGTGGTTTATCATGATTTTCATGTATTGATTTAATGATTTTTCAAAATTTATCAAAATTTAAATATTTTTGAGTTAAAATGTTCATAAAATTAATTTAGGATAGTCTACATAATTTTTTTTTTAAAAAAATAATTTAAAAAAAAAACCTTAATTCATTCTTTGATAATCTTGGGCTAAAATTTTAGACCAGAAGATTTGGAGTAAAAAAACTGTTTCTGAGCTAAATATTTTTAGGTTTTAGGTCACCATTGAAGATGGTCTTTTAAGTTCATTCGGTCGATCCCTTCAGTTGTATAATATATCCTCGATTGCACGTAAGAAATAACAATCCCCCAAAATGAAGGTTTTTATTTTTTATACATCAAAAGTTAAAAGTTATATTTCAAAACTATGTCAAGAGCATTTATAACAAAGTCGGACCAAACTAGGTGCTGCTTCTTAAAAAGGACGAACATATCTGCGATGGCGTGTAAGAGGAGGGCCGGGAAAGTACGGATGCGGCCGGTAATGTATTCCCGGATCCGGACCAAAATTAGCAACAAGCTGCCCGATGTGTCCACCATTTTTGTAATGCCGAGATGGATAACCTACTGGGGTGTAGTTTCGTTCTCGATAATGTGCAATAGCTGATTCAGATGGCGGAGGACAGCCTGGGTTGAAAGCTGGCAGTGGAACGGCAGATTCGTATGTCCAACGAAACTTATTTTTGCGCTGTTGTTGCGGTTGGAACCCGGAGTCAAAAGTGGCGGTACTGCGTTTCTGACCCCTACCATCCGAACCGATGCTGGATTCGTTACTTGCGGGAGAATGAACTGCTTTGCTGGCAGGGATGCCTTCCAATTCTTTGATCGAATCTTCTTTCTGCTGCACTGCAAGCTCTTTCCTCCGTTGATCGAGTTCCCTCTCTTTCGAATTCAAGGCTTCGGCTGCCTTTTTGATCGAATCCAATTCTTTCTGCTTCAATGCAAGCTTTTTCGCCTTGTCATCGAGTTGCCTATCTTTAGATTGAAGTGTTTCAGCTTGTTCTTCAGCGAATTTTTTCATTGAATCGATTTCGTTCGGCTTCAATTCAAGCTCTCGGGCCCTTTCAAGGAGTTGCCTCTCTTTTGATTTCAGGTTTTCAGCGTGTTCCTCAGCGGATTTTTCAACCGAATCTAATTCCATGTGCTTCAACGCCAGGTCCTTTGCCTGCCCTTCGAGTTGCATCTCTTTCGATTTCAGAGTTTCAGCTTGTTCATCAGCCATTTTTTTCATTGAATCAATTTCCTTCTGCTTCCGCTCAAGCTCTTTGGCCTTGTCTTCAAGTTGCCCCTCTTTCGTTTTCAGGGTTTCGGCATGTTCTTCAGCGGCTTCTTTGATCGAATCTAATTCCTTGTGCTTCAATGCCAGCTCCTTTTCCTGCTCTTCGAGTTGCATTTCCTTGGATTTCAGGGTTTCAGCTTGTTCTTCAGCCATTTTTTTGATTGAATCCAATTCCTTCTGCTTCAACTCAAGCTCTTTGGCCCTGTCTTCAAGTTGTCCCTCCTTCGATTTCAGGTTTTGGGTACGTTCCTCGGCGGATTTTTTGATCGAATCAATTTTTTTCTGCTTCAACTCAATCTCTTTGGCCTGATCTTCAAGTTGCTTCTCTTTCGACTTCAGAGTTTCGGTGTGTTCTTCAGCGATTTCCTTCATCCTTTCTTTATGTTTCAATGCAAGCTTTCTGGCCTGCTGCTGAAGTTGGCTCTCCTTCCTCTGCAGTAAGCTCTCCTTCATTTGCAGCTGGATCTCTCTCCCTTGAAGTTCCCTGGAGACTTTATCTAAATACTTTTCGCCTTCTTCTTTCGATTTTTTGAGCTCTTTCTCTCTCAATTGCAGCTCACAACTCCACTCCTCCACTGCATTCTCAAGCAAACCCAAATCACTCTCTTTCAAATCCATTTCCCTAATCCTCCCTCCCCTCAATTCGATTTCCTCCGCTTTCGCTCTCAACTCCCTCTCACATTCCTCAATCGACCGTCGCGCCGATTCCAGCTCCTCCCCGCTCGAATCAAACTCCGCCTTTCGCGCCTCGATCGACCTCAGAATCTCTCCCAACTCCCTCTCTTTCAACTCAATGTCCGCCGCTTTCGCTCTCAACTCCCTCTCACATTCCTCAATCGACCTTTGCGCCGATTCCAGCTTCTCCCCGCTCAAATCAAACTCCGCCTTTCGCGCCTCGATCGATCTCAGAATCTCTCCCAACTCCCTCTCTTTCAACTCAATGTCCGCGTTGCACTTGTCCAACAATCCCTCAAACCGCTCATTCGCCTCCCGCTTCTTCGCCTCCACCGAATTCAATCTTCTAGTCATCTCACCAATGCGCCACTCGATGAACTCACACTCCCTCTCCTTCTCCCTCACGAAATCCTCCACTTCCGTCATCCGCCTCTCCTGAACAGCAACCTCTTTGTTGTGCTCTTGAATCACCGATTGGAGCGAGATCAGTGTTGATTATTGACTCAAACAAAGTAGTGTAAAACCAACAATTGATTTCGGCTACTTTTGTGGTCAAAATTGTTGGA
>JAOTRO020000035.1:422561-434781 GCA_028566515.2 Pyracantha coccinea | reverse complement strand
ACAAAGGCTCTACATAAGCCTCGCCATGTTCTCCTTTGCTCCAAACTTGTCCAATCTCCATCGTCCAATTTGTGGGGATGTTCAAAGAACTCCTTAATTTATGTTTCATTATACTATAGATCAAATACGATGAACTCAGATTAAACATAGCAAGGTTTAATTCCTACCAACGTAATTATTAATTTTTCATTTGTAGCATACATACATGCATCAATTGTACTATATAAATGATTTATACCTAGTGATCGGATAAAGAATAATATTTCTACAAATTCTAAGAGGGAACAAAAAAGAAAGGGTAGTGATATTCACACTTTTCACCTCTCACATCTTTGTTAATTTTTGTCCAATTATCCTTTTTAATTTATTCAATCAATCAAAAACAACAGAACATTTTCCCACTAAGTGGGATCGGCTATATGAATCCTAGAACGCATTGCGCTTGATTCTATGTCACATCTTCCGTTAGATCCAAATACTCTTCTTTTCTTAGTCTCTTTCAAAGTCTTTCTAGATCTTCATCTACCCCTTCGACCATCAACCTCTGTCATGTAATCGCATTTTCTAACTGGAACGTTAGTAGGCCTTCGTTTCACATGTCCAAACCACCGTAATCGATTTTCTGTTATCTTTCCTCCAAATTTGGCTATTTCTACTTTACCTCGGATATCCCTACTTAATCTTATCATTTCTCGTGTGCCTACACATTCAACGAAACATTCAATTTATCCGATTGATCGAAGACAAAAAAATAAGAGGAACAAGGATCCTCTCCGGATCCTCTTTATGAGAACTCGGGATGAATCAATCTTGTCCGTTTATCGTATATCGTATGTTCAGTTTTTGTTAGGTAGTATTTATATTTAATTTTAAATTTTAAATTTAAAATAATTTCTAACCGACGATGAATGGACAGGATTAATTAATTCCTGGATCACACAAAGCGGATCTAAACAGAATTGTTGTTCAATTAATTAGAGTATGTGAGAGGTAAAACAATAGGATTGAGGGAGAACACTACAGAAAAAGGTACCTGAGGAATAAGTTGAGGAGGTACCTGAGGAATAAGTTGAGGAAATTGATTAGTTTCTTCAACAACAATGGCTCTATCCCATCTGTGACTGAGAAACTGCGGCCAACCAAGATCAGGAACCATATCGTCACCACCGCCATACATAATCTCAGTGCCGACGGACAAGATGGTGATGTCGGGGGTTAGCAAAGGTTTCTGATTCCTCAAAGATTTGTACGTGATGGGTGGTCTTCCAGTGGAATACACGAGCAGAGAATCATGGCGGTAATATGATTCCCACAGCGCATTGAACTTGAGAAGGCTTAGATTATCAGGCGCATCATGGTCAACCATGGTGCAGTCAAGATCTGAGACCAGCATCAGACGAGCAGAGCCATTCAGACGACGATTGATGTTCATCATCTGGGTTGCCGATTGGTTCAGCACTTCCACTCCAACTTGGGCACGCCCGGCTCAACCGCCCTGACCAGATTGAATTCGTTGCTTTCTTCTTGGTTCGGTTATACAACTTCCTAGTCTTCCTTCCTTCTTTTTCAAACCTTTCTTTGCGGATTCTTTATTTTATTTAAATTAGGTCAGGCCACTTAGTCTACATTTTATTTTACATTGTCGGAACACGTGAATTGTACTCGAAGTAAGAAAAACGTAAATTTAAAATCTCATCCAATTTTCTCTCTGACATTTTTTTTTTCTAGAATAAAGAGAACTTTCATTACCAACAACAAAAAGGCCCAAAAGCATAAAAACACAAACAAACAAACAACAGTGGCCAACCAAACAAACCAAAACTGAAGGCGGTAAATTGGCCAAAGAAAACTGGGAAAAAACAGCGGGCGGGAAAAGAGAAGAAGAGAGAGAAAGAAACAAAAGAACATAAATTTACATTTTTATTCACATTTTTCGACCAAAATAAGTAGTTAACCATTTATGAATGGCCAAAATACAAAATGTTTTACAGCCCCGGGGGTCTAAAATATATGAAATGTGAATGACCACCAAGTACCAACTTCATAACATCAATTATATCGCTTTGTTTTTTAATGATTAGGAAATATGAAACACCAATAACTAATGCTTGAAAAGGTGTTTTCCTTTACTAGGATTAGCCTGGAAAAATGACATTGTACTTCAACTACACTTACTTACAGACATGAATACAACATCCTACTCGGACAAGGATCGATATGAGTTCCCCAAGTACACAGCAGCTCGTGCAATGAGCCCTCATGGTTCCGTTGCACAGGCTATCTGTATGAAATTCAACCCGGGTATCTACCAGTTATCTCAAGTAAGATGGACAGATCTCCCATTCACCTCGTACCATGATGCGTTCTCTATACAGACATGTTAGGATACACTCGAATTCAACTCAAATACCAAGTTTGACAATCACGGAAACATCATGACCTGAGTGTCCCAGTCAACGGCAATTCAGATACATCTTGTTCAGTATCCGTCTTGATAGAATTTAGCAGTTCGAGCTTCTTCTGTTCATGTGCCTTCCTCCTATTAGCTTCAAGGATAATGAGGAGAGCAGTGATATCAGCAGGGCTCACCCCACCAACTCTGCTGGCTTGACCAACGGTCTGTGGCCTCACCTGAAAACATGATTTGTTTCATTAAAACTGAATGAAACATATTGCCAACAAGTCATTACATTTAGGCGTCTGTGTATAAAATGACATAAATAAAAGGGTAAAAATAGAATAGGAGTTTGGGACTACAGCCATTTTGTCTAAAATATGAAAAGCATATTAATTTCTGCCACATCAGATTTCCGGACATATTGATAAAAAGGTTATGCCATAATAAAATTATATATGGTGCACACCTTGGAGAGCTTCTCGCGTGATTCAAGAGATAAAGTTGTTATTGAATAGTAATCTAAGTCCTCTGGAAGTAATCTATGCTGTTGATGGACCATCTAAACACAGAAGAAGAGTTGGACAATATGAGATTTTGGATAAAGAAAATTAAAAGTTGCTAAGCACCTACGCCAAAAATAGGAAATGAATCAGTGAGTTGCATGATTTAAAGTACTGACGAAGGCTATTGAAACACATAATAGTTCCTCACTTGTTGGAGTTGGCTCTGTTGTCGCTGAATGAAGCCCGCATACTTGATGTCAATCTCCACACATTCTTTTTCTATTCTAGACAACAGTTCATTGCCAAAACCATGCTTATCAAGAACTTCATATTCTATGTGTGGTTTCTTTAGAAGACTCTCCAAAGTTGTAAAGTCTTTCACTGGCTGACTAGAAAGACGAGTAACATCAGCTGCTAATCCCCCTCCTGAAAGAAGCACAAAATAGTAACTATAAGTTTCAGTTACATATCTCAAAACCCACAGATCTGAGTTTATTCGATTTTTTAACATTCAACCCAACTTAGAAGGAATAAATAATAGGAAAAAAAGGACATGGTATTGCATCAACCAACCCAAGCTCAGTTTTGCCCATAGCTTAATCCTAAGGAAGAAAGTGTAAGCTTTTAAGCAAAGCGTATGGCTATGAGGTGCATGACGTGCGTCCCAACGAGTGCTTTTAAACGCTGGCCATGCTAGATTACAGGGTGGGTTATAGAGCACAACTGATGCTCGCATGAACAGAGGTTGAATTATATGCTTACCTTGTTAACAAAATTAAACAAAACCAAAATATTGGCATGAACTGAGAAAAAAAGGGTTGGCAAAGTTGTTTGTATTGCAAGACACAACAAAGAAAGGAACTAAAGAAATTGCAAGGTTAACACATCGAGTTGAAAATCAAGGCCAACTGAAACTTCCGGTAAACTAGATGGGGAAAATGTACTTCAGCTTGATAATATCACTAAAAATGCCAAGTCGAACAAACCAAAGTACACAACAGTATACAACGATGCTACAAGTGTAAAGAGGCTACAAAATGTAAGAACAATTAGATAAAGATGAAAACCTGAAATTCTGACACTTTTCAATCGCTTCTTTTCTTCTGAAATTCGAGCCTGTTTGTCCTGGTATAGTTTCCATCGTCTATCATCTATTAACCCAATTTCACGCCCCAATGGTGTGAGACGGCTATCAGCATTATCAGATTGCAGAAGTAACCGGTGCTCTGATCGACTTTATTGGAAATTAATAAAATAGGATGTTATGGAATGTCAAACCAACTTGAATATCTACAGATGAATTGTAAACTTATTTCATGCTATGAAGAATTAACTGATGCTAAGCAGATAAATCACACTATCTATGATTGTATTCTGCCCATGGCATCTTGAGGTAGCACTGCCCCTCAAGACTCCCGGTTTCTTGTGTGTAGAAGCCTAGAAGGGCACAACTATTTCTACTTCCACTGTTTAACTTCCAAAAATTGAGCATTGCCGTACTGCCATATGGTTGCTCGTCCTTGTTCCTTGAAAATCGATGGAGAGGCCAGTGATCTACAACAGGACAGTGATACCCATGAGGTTGCTGTTATGCTCAACCTTTATGAAGCCTATGCCCAGGGAGAATAGGCATCATAAAGGTCAAGTATAACGTCACCATCAAGAAGTTCAATAATAAAACTTAATTGTAACACTACTCGCAGCCTTAAGGGATCATCTCTTTTTCTCTATGGTAAAAATATCTGTTACTTTCTAAACAACAAGCACTTCCACAATGAAGTTACTTTAACACAGCCATCTGATGTCATAAAAAGAGCCAACTATTCTGCTAAAAAATTGATGTAGCCATGTAGAAAGTGTTAGATTTAGAAGACTGTTTAAAAGAATCTAAACTACACAATTAAACAGTCTTCCAAGTTCTGCTTGTATCTTCCAAAAACATTCACATGAACACTTAGGAAGTGAAGTGATTACGTCAAACCATCAAACATGCAACCACAGCCACCCACCAAATTTAACTTCACGCCAAGTATGATTGAAATAGCAATGATCTTATATATATATATATATATATCATTAACTCATACCTGGTTAGCATGCGGTAAGGCTCTCGAAGGTCCTTTGTGACCAGATCATCAATCAATGTTCCTATGTAACTGCTTTCTCTCTCAAGAACAATGAGGGACTTGCCATCTGAATGTCTGGCAGCATTGATACCAGAAATAATGCCCTTCAGAAAAGCATAAACAAGAATAAGGCGATAATTTTTATAACACAATAATTGTTTTAGCACCTTTTAACCCAGTAAATGAAGAAGTTGAGGTTCCACCATAAAACCAATTGGCAATATGAGGAGTACCCTAACTCCTTATAAGCACATGCAAGGTCCCTCCTTCCCCTAGTGTAGGATTCAATCTCAACAATAAAAGCCTAATGCGTGACTCTTTCAAATGTACAATTGTATCGATAACTACAGATAGATTGTATTTCACTCTACACCAACTGAATAAAGGTACTCTAAATGATTACTTGTGCTGCAGCCTCCTCATAGCCTGTAGTCCCATTTATTTGACCAGAGAAGAAAAGCCCATCAATTTTCTTTGTCATAAGAGACCGAGAACATTGATGAGCAGGCAAGAAGTCATACTCTACAGCATAAGCAGGCCTCAGCATTGAACAATTTTCAAGCCCAGGCAAAGTCCTCAAGAGTGGTAACTGTAGTCTCTCTGGTAAACCAGTTGAGAATCCCTGTGTGGGGAAGGAAGTGATGAAATTTAGGGAAATGATGTTTATAAAAAGCATATCCATAACACAGATTATAAAATATCGATACTAAGTATCATCTGCTATAGTTAATCTGTTAAAAATTTGACAAAATTCGGGTATCTATATGCATTCAATCAGAGACAAATTGATGATATATATCAAAGGTATCAAAAGAGAAATAAAAATGGGCACTATTCTCCTTTTCATTTAATGCAAAGTAGGCAAAAGGTGAATGCTAATATACCTGCACATAAAGCTCTGGCACATCTCGGCCCTCTGGTTCAAGAAATATTTGATGAGACTCTTTATCCTGAAACCGAACAATCTAAAGCCAAAAAATAAGGCCAAAATGACATCAGGAAGCTTCTCTTGATAGGAAAGAAGAAGATTGGAAGAATGTAATTTTATCAATGTTCCACAAGGTATATTAAACAAGTGAAGGGTTACCAGTTGTTGGAAACCATGTTTAGGACGTTTGTTACTTTCTCATCACCCTTCATTTGATTTTACCACTGTTTGACCCTAGGAGTATTTTAGTAACACTATTGTAAATGCTTCTAATATAATGTGTTGGGGTATTCTCCATCTATAGTGTTTTCCCCACCTTTAAAGAAGAAACTAAACAGTTTCCACAGAAACCATAATGATAATACATAAATGGTACTTCATGTATGGAAAGGATGCCCTATAGTGTGCATCCCAGGCCTTGCTTGTCCTAACAGCTTCAGACACAATGTGCTAAATAAATTTGAGTATGTCGCCCCACTGAGCCAGAATTCTTGCAGCCACAGAACCAGTGGAGGCAATATGGCTCAGAGGTTTGACTAGATCTGGGATTTAAAAGGTATATAACAACTGTGTTTTGTGCAAGTTGGAGCATTATTTATCTAGCAATAAAATGGACAGACCATGAGCAACCAAAGAATATTGATACCTGGATGCAAATTATTAGGGATGTTATTTGCATACGGAAGTATAGCAATGGGTCATCAATTGCCATTATCTTAGGTAACGGACAGACCATGAGCAACCATAGAATAACAATATCTGGATGCAAATTAGTAGGGATGTTATTTGCATACGGAACTATAGCAAAGGGTCATCAATTGCCATTATCATAGGAATACTTTCACTCGTTTATGGCCTCACTTCCTAAGCCTATAAAAGGATACTTTGAGAACCATTTGACTCTTTATTTCTAACTTTCTCCTTACGAGTTATAGATAGAGCTAGTGTGATAGTGAAATATTATCTTTTAAATTCGTTCCAATTATAGTAAAAGGAAGCATACTTTTCTTCCCGTGGATGTAAGTCTCACATAGAGACTTTTTTCTTAAATAATAATCATGCATTCATTAATAAAAAAGAAAAAAAAAACCAGTATGAGGGAAGGTCTCACTGTGAGACCTCACATCCTCACATAGAGCCAGATTACAACAAAATTGATATGAAAGTGTCAAGACTCAAAACTATGTTGTTTTTCAAGATACTAGAACACTATACTTCACTTGGTGATGCAATCGTAGTTTAAAGGGCCCAACTTCATATAAAATAATTAGAAAACTAATAGTATCTGGTGCTGCCAAAAAGAGTCTCTCAGATACTAGGTCAATTTCAACTTACCTTATCTTCAATTGAAGGGCAATACCTAGGCCCCTTCGCCTCAACCCATCCTCCATAAGTGGGAGTTTCATGCAAGTTATCTTTGATTAGTTGGTGAGTGCTCTTTGTGGTACGTGTGAGATAGCAGCACATTTGTTCCCTTTCAATATGGACATCAAGATCAAAACTAAACCAGCCGACCTATTAACCATCAATTCAAATTTAGAACACAATTCTCAAAGCAACAAAACTGATAGTTCTAAATATTAATCACTGAAAAGAAAAGGTAAATGTTATTGTTATGACATTAAATACTTTTAACATCTACTTGAATGACAAGTGCAAAGCACGAATTGAAATTACGAGTGACACACAACCAATATACAGAACCTACTTATGGGATTAAATAGATGGACCTCTTCATCGCCACGTTGTGGTTCCAATCCAGAAAAATCAACAGTGCGACAGTCCACACGCGCTGGGGTTCCAGTCTTTAACCGATCAGTTTCAAATCCAAGGCGCTGTAAGTTTTCAGTGAGTCCAAGTGAAGCTGATTCGCCAGCTCTTCCTGCAGGCATAGAAGTTCTACCAACCCAAATTTTACCACTCATAAATGTGCCTGTCGTGAGAATAACTGAAGGAGCGTAGAAGTTCATCCCAAAGAATGTCCGCACACCTTCAACATTGTCATTCTTTCCTAATAAGATATCTGTCACCATTGCCTCTCGAATTGAAAGGTTTGGTGTGCTGCAAAACAAAAGCAGATCAAAATATATGGAAAGAAATAGCCACAAAAACGTAGATCTGCAACATGAGAATAAGTGTGATAATTGTGCTATATTTTGGTTTAAAAAAAAAATTCTGTTTCTTCTCAAAAGAAAGGAGAATAAGGCCTTCTACAGTGATTCAGGTGAGTTTGATTCCTATAACACGGTAGTAGAGTGAGTCTGATGGAGGTGAGTTCTTTTTCGAATGGTTGACCATTTGTATTGGAATTTGGAACCAAACTCATGAGTTGTATGAGAGTGATTCCAAGTCTTGATTTCAATATATTAAACTCGAGGATCTCTAATAACTGAAATCAAAACCTATTAATGATTTTCAGAACAATAAATTAAAAGAGACACTGAATATTGGCAAGAGCACATGAATATATATCCTTCTAGGAAGGGTTGCATTACAAACTTCACAAAAGAAAATGAAAACTCAATTATCATTACTTGAAACTTACCTAGATAACAGATAATTTTCCTTTCTTATTCATTTCTCTTCTTTCTTGATGAGCGATATCATGTTAACATGCCAGGTCCAAATGTGTAGTTTTATTTCATTTTATAAATGAAAGAATTTAGTATGAGAAATATGGAATGCTGCTTAGTCTATGATATCATTCAGTCAGCAACATGGAATGCATTGGAGCAGAAATTTTTGATACAATTTAACATCAAAATCGTACCAAATTGAACTTTTAACCTGTCAAGAATTATGCTAAGCTACGTCATTTTCAAAGCTAATTCATGTCCATACCAAATGCATAAAAATATAGAAACATATCAAATGCATACAAAGATGCATACTCATATAACCAGTGGTAATCCAACAGAGATTTAGACGAAAGACATATCAAATCCATACAAAGATGCGTACTCATATAACCAATGGTAATCTAACATAGATTTAGACGAAAGCTTCCATCTACGCCCATAGATCAGACAGAGACAGTTAAGATGCATCTTACTCACAGAGTAATTATGCATATATCAGCCAACTATATCTGACCTCACATTTGAGATGCAAGCCCTTAACGTAGCTCCCCAATTTAGGTCCTCGTTAGAACGTTTTCCATCTAGTTTTTTATTTTTTATTTTTTGTATTTATTTTATTTATTTTTTTTATACCACATTACTTCTTTTTCATTTTGGGATTTCATTCGTTTCCATAGCCTAAAGGTTAAAGTTGAAGAGTATACTTTATACCAAAAAAGTTAATTTAATGTAAGCAATTCAGCTGCTTTTACAACTTTTATCTAGTTGCTTCTACTGTTTGGCCGCATCAATTGGCTGCACTGAAGGAGACATCTCAGAAGGAGGGAAATGTGTTTTTGCCAGTACTGGGGCAAGTAACTCTGTAGCAAATGCTGACGGCAGCATCACTAAATCATAAATACTTTCTAATGCTTGATCACACAGCCAAAATAATAGCACATTTTCGTAATTCAACCTAAAAACAAAAAAGAGGCAGATATATTTGATACTAAAACATGCATTTACAGGGAAAAGCTATTACATTTCAAAGTACGACAATTCAAAAAATAAAACCATATTCCAATTCAAGCAATCATGATTCAGAATTTGCAAAACCATAAAAACCAGACAGTGAAGTGTTTGTTATTAAAGTATAAAGACTGGATAAAATCAGCCACATATGAATTTCATGACCGTCTATGTGGAAATAATAGGTTAAAAAAAGAGAGAGGAACATAAACCAAACCCCACAACTATCACTAAAAAGGACAGTAAAAGAATCATGAAGAAAATAAAGTAATACTTGCCTCTCTACTATTTTTCTCATTTCCATAGCATATTCCCGTTTATCAGTCTGTGCACGTAATGCCCGAACAGCAGGGCCCCTTGAGGCATTGAGTACACGCTTTTGTAAATAGCACCTAAGCATAAAAATTGAAAATCAGTAACAGTTGCAAAGACTGAAGGTGAAAGTGGGGGACTTTAAAGATGAAATGGTAAGAACCAACAAAAACTAAAACATTTAAAAAGCAAAGAATAAGCAGAAAGAATTACAAATTATCTGACACGTTGGACCAGGAAAAAATTGGCAGGAACCTTACAAATACATATTGCATTTCATATTGTAATTATTTTACCATTAACAAGAAAATGTTTTACCATTATCAGAATATATTCTGTCAATTTAACGACCCCATTTAGGGTATATCAAAGCTTAACGGTTAAGCAAGCTTACGCAATGGCAGAGTACCTGAAACAACTTCTTTTTGTCCACAAAGAAAAACAAAAATCCCAAAAGGCTTTCCCAAAAACAAAAAGGCAATACTTTCCAAGCCACTTGTAGACTGCTGATGAACAGCATTTTCTGATCATACTCCCATGATCCCATATTCTTTTCTTTAATCATAAAGTATAGGCCCAGTTACCTAAAAATCAGATTTTCTTTTTTTTTTGTTCTTTTCATGTCTACATTAAGGGCTTGCAATACACAATTACTTACACCAATACAATCACTTTACTTTTGTACTCCTTTTTAATGCATGTGTCATTTGACCCTCTCTAATTCTTCGATGTAAATACCCCAACCGCACCAAAACATACAAAGTTCTTGAAAAGTCAGTTCCAAATTTCATCGTCCAAAACAAAAACAATAGCAAGCCACAAGTATACCCTCAAGCTTTCTCAGAAAAGAACATTCAAATATAGAATATTTTATTACTTTACCGATCAGAAATCTTCCCAATTTCACCACCAAGGGCATCCACTTCGTGTACAAGTTGAGACTTCGCTGGTCCACCAACTGCTGGGTTGCAGGGCTGCATCGAACATTTTTCAGTAAGAAGCTCTGTAAATGATCCGTGTCATGATTCTAAACACCTAGAGCATTTTGCATGCAGTAACATGATCGCACCTCTATTTTTGTGTGTGTGTGTGTGTGTGTGTGGAGAGTGAGAGAGAGAGAGAGAGTACAATATCAAATCTAAAGGTGAGGAATTGAGAATAATTGAATAAATTAATTGGAAAGCTGACTCCCAGTTTTTGTGTTTTGCAATATGAATTCTAAATACTACATCTCATTGGGTTAACTTTCAATCAGACCAAGAAAAAAAAAACCTGCTGAACTTTCTAGAGTAAAGGGTAAAATTTTTCTCCTGCTATTTTAGAGGAATTATAAGGTTAAAATCAAAATGAACATTACTTTCACATACCTACTTTTGAGAAATACAACAAAACTTCTAAATACAACAGAAAAAATATGAGGTTATCAAGAAAAAGCAGAATTATACCTGCCAAGCAATTCTATCAATATTTAGGGTGAGTAGAAGAGTCTTCGCCCCTAAATGAGCAGATGCTAGGGCAGCTTCACACCCTGCATGTCCTCCTCCGACCACAATGACATCATATCTTTCATCACGTATCCCATCATCACTTAGACCTGTGAAATTGTGAACAATAGAGTGATTGAATTTCACCTTTACTATTCATACTTATAATTCCTAAATTTGTGAATGGTAAAGGCCAAAACTTAAAAAATCAAGGCCAATGTTAAACCCACACATGTTAAAAAAGACCATCTCATGCTATTTGTTCAAGGTTAAGAGATTGGAACAAAAATAAGATAACAACTAGACTAGCTCTCCTCTTCAATTTATCATTATTATTAAAAATAACTATACTAATAATAATGACACTTTTATTAAAAATATATGGTTAATTATTAGAATTCTAAATTTTTTGGGTTTATTTACTCTTAAATAGCAATATAGCATATATAATAATTTATTTGGAATAAGTGCATTTTAGTAAACACAATGGTTTCGTTCCGATTGACTCTGCCCCAACTTTCTTCAAATTTGACTCTGACTCTACCCCATTCAACCTTTTCCTCAATTCCCTTCCTCCGATTCTGATTCGATTACGGATTAGTAAATGAGCCATAATGATATTCCAAATTGAGTGGGTCCCAAATAAAAGTTGTAGGTCCACAAAACAAATACAATACCTCTACAAGGCCAGAAGAAGAAAAAACAGGCAAAAGAAAGACCAATTCATGCTATTTGTTCATGCAGATACAAATTCAGGAGAATCATTTGTTCCAAAACCACCTCATGTTATTTGTTCAAGGCATCCTACTGGTTGTTTGTTGAATTTAATTTAAAGGCTTACAGGTACTGTAAATGCAGGATTTTGATATGACATCACCAGCT
>JAOTRO020000035.1:385249-398755 GCA_028566515.2 Pyracantha coccinea | reverse complement strand
TCCCCAAACCCAGCGTGCACCCATCCTCCACCTCCTCCTCCGCACCCACCACCTGCAACCCAGAAAATAAAAGAAAAGAAAAAAAAAATTCATCTCCCTTTCCCTGCAACCCAGATCTCGTCTTCCCCAATGAGTGTGGATTTAAGGAGTAGGGTGTGTAGAGGAAGGAAGAGGATGCATGAGCTGGTTTTTTTTTTTTCCATTTTTCTGAGTTGCAGGTTGGGCTCGAGTTTGGGGGGCAGAAGATGGGAAGATGGGTGCACGGAGAAGGTGGAGATGGGTGCGGACGGGAAGATGTAAGGTTTTTTTTAAAAAAATTGCCACGTGGCAGCCACGTCAGCACTTAACGGATCAATGGATGGAAAATGTAACGAAGATATTATTTTGAAATAAAATAGTACCTGAGGTATGAAAGTGAAATATTTTAAAGATGTTGTATGGGGTTGTAATAGACCTCAAACTCGAGGGGTTTCTATGTAATTTACCCTAAGCCTTACAATAAGGTTAGCAATAACATATTTTAAATTCACTTTTGACAATAATCGAACCGAATAGCTCTTATTTACAAGTGAAATGAATACTACTAGATCGTAGTATTAAGTGGCCCTTTATTTATTATTTTATTTAATTTGATTTTTGTCAAACGCTAGATTTTGTTAAATTAGATGTTAGATTAACCACCGATGGGATTTGAACCCACATCATTATGCAAGGGCTCAACACTTTTCCACCACTGTGATAAATGATCACTTGCTATTTATTAATTTATTTGCCCCATTAAGCTATCTAATCTCATTTTACCTTTTTTTTTTCGGTAAACATCTCATTTTACCTTTAAAAACTAGTATTGTCCTGCTCTATAAAATTGTTATTTTCGTATTATTACTATTAGTCTCAGTTCACTTTGTTTTCCTCAATTTCATCAAATAAACGTTAAATTAAAAGTTAGTATGAACATTTTTTTTATGAGCAAACGATAGTATCTACACTAAGCATTGTTCTAAAAATCCCCGCCTAGTGCTGCCTAGGCCCCTCCTAGGCGCTAGGCAGCTGGTCACCGTCCCGATTAATGCCTAGACCGCCTAGGCACCTGCCTAACCCACCCAGACCTGCTGAGGTGCCCGCCTAGACCGCCTAGGCACCCGCCTAGCCCGCCCAGACCCATCTAGACACCTGCCTAGGTTGCAACTCACTTAGATAAAAAAAATAGATAACTTTTCTTTTGCATTTTATGTTTGCTCCCTATGTTTTCATTATGTTCCAATACTTCATAATATATATGTCATTCTATTTTCTAGTTTGTGACAAAATTATGTATATTTTAAGTATAAACAGACACTTATTTACAAGAAATAGAATAGATTTACTTAAATACGCCTAGTCCGCCTAGGCGCTAGGCCCCAGCCCTTCGCCTAGGCGCTAGGCCCCATCCCTCCGCCTAGGCGCTAGGCCCCATCCCTCCGCCTAGGCGCTAGGCCCCATCCCTCCGCCCGACTAGTGCCTAGCGCCTTTTAGAACCTTGACGGTGATACAATACGACATGACATGACGATACGGAAAATCTTTAAAAATTAAAATACGATACGCTATGGATACGGCAAATAAAAATATATATAGCAACAAAAATATACATTTTAAATTATAATTCGTCATTCAAATTCAAGTACATTTGAGTTGTTAGAGAATAAAAGTTCAAAATCTAATCCTCTTTATACAGTAGAAGAAGTGCGAGAGTCGTATTCATAGTTTTAATTAGAGAAAGTTCTTTGTATTCAGCAACTTTTAATTATAGATATTTCCTATTAATTTTCTCTTCCTCATTACCTTTTTTGAAAGTGTAAATATATTCTAAAAGCCGGACACGCGTATCCTAAATACGTATCTATCATGCCAAATTCATGGTCATCAACCAAGATACGTGTCGGACGAGTATCCAAGAGTATTGGACAAGTATTGTATCCGACCAAATATCGGATACGGGATATAGACCAAACAGAAGTATCCGTGCATCATAGCCCAAAAACTCAACCAAATCTCACAAACTTCGCAACCTAGATTAGTTGAGGGTGTAGGATTCGAATCTAACCCCAGTTTGGCACAAAAGTGGCCCGAAAGGCCTAAAATCAACCAGAGAACTTCGGCCCGAACCGGAGTTATGGGATTTTGTTGATTCAGAGGTAGATCCGAGATCGAAAAGCTTGAAACTAAGTCTAGGGAAAAGGTGGGGCGAATGGTGGTGATGACCTCTTCTAACTCAACAAGATTAAGTCGAGAAAAACCCCGCTAGCTCTCTGCAACTTCGCTGGAATACGAAACATTGAGAATTAAAGTTGGATCTCACGAATTTGAAATAGATCCTCACATAAAAAGGGTCTAACACGTAGTGAGATGATGAGGGTTCAATTGGTGGCAAGATCGTGGCCATCCGTCACCGGGAACGACGAAAACTCATTGGAAAACTCAAGCCCGCGTCGGAGCTCTTCGATCTGGGCTCTGAGATTGGATTTTCGCGTTAAAGAGCTCAGATTTGAGTTGTTGTGCAGAGATGATGAAGATGGTGGTGTGTGGGAGTTTAAGTCGCCGGAGAATGACGATGGTGTCATTCTCTTCTCTGTGTTAGCAGCGGTAGGGAGAGAGAGTGACCGAAGACAGAGTGAGGAAGATAAAGAAGTGTTGGTGCCCTTAAAGGGAAAGAAGAGGGTTTGTTGCGGCTGAGGCTGAGAAGAAGAGAGGGTTTGTTGCGGGGGTTTGTTGCGGCTGAGGCTGAGAAGAAGAGAGGGTTTGTTGAGAAGAAGAGAGGTTCTGAATTTAGGCTGTAAATTTTGAAAAAGAACAGGGGCATTTTTGTCCTAAACGTTAGAATTTTCTGTCCCACGAACGTGGAACAACCCGTTCCAGGGGGGGAGTGGAACCAAAATCCATCCAAAATCTGTCCCGTGGAACGCCTCGTCCCACTCATTTTATGCGTACCAAACGCGGGACGGAACGCCTAGTCCCGTTCCGTCCCGTCCCGTCCCGCGTACCAAACGCTCCCTTAAAATGCGTATATTAAAATATTTTCTTTTTAAAAAAAAAAATAAATGCAGAATGTTTTCAGTACGTAAAGTGTAGTTAATAATTTGTGAAGTGTCACTAAAACGAACCAAAGAAAAGTGAAGTGTGCGCTAAGCAAGTAGGTGTATTGATTTAATCACCACAAACATAATTAGCTTCATAATTTTTGACATCAATCAGTGTTTAGATTTCTCAGCCCATATGATTACAATTACATAATGCAGTGAATATTCATAGGCTATGATTACAATTACATAATGCAGTGAATATTCATAGGCTCACCCGTGACAGCAAGATGTGAGATTTGTCTGCCTAACCAACAAAAATGTTTGTTTGCATTTGGCCACTATAAAAAACGACTCTTGATTTGCTGTCCAGAAAACGACTGATTTGAACTATATAGAATATATCGGCATCACGAATTATTTTTCTTTTTGGGCAGTGGTTTTCATATTTCCCATAAAAAGGAAACATAGTGAACATCTCTTTCTTAATAATTTGCTTTGAAAACTACTTTGTTGTTTGTCTTTTATATTGAGGGAAGACTTGGCAATATGAGCACAGTTTAAACTTTTGCAGAAATTACATATTGTTCAAAAATATTCAAAACTACATATAGTTTTATTTAATTTTAAATTAATTTAAACGGCCTGAGGTAATTTCAGCTTGGATGCCTAAAGGGAAGCACATCGTTCCTAGTTGATGCAACGGAGTATATAACAAAGAAAATTGAACGAGATCCCAATACTAGAATCCACTAACAAAATCCTAGAATCCACTAGAAAAGTTGAGCAGGATCAAGTTTATCGAATAATAGTTGAGGGATAGCATTCTCTACACCCAAGAGGTGTATTTATAGGCTAATACTTAAACCCAAACCCTAGTAGGATTCTGTCTTTTGTTGCCTTCTCTTGTTGGCATATTTGGAAAGTTCGATGTTGTTTCCTCTTCCAACATAAACAAATCAACCCGACCCAGGTGCTATCAGCAATATCAACTAGTGTATGCGCATTCATGGAGACGTCGCAGGCTCCCACCGTGAGCACCTTGCAGAGTAGACATGGCAACACTGTGCAGGTTCGTTGGCTAAAGCCGAGTCATCCCTTTGTAAAAATTAATATCGACGCGAGTTGGGTTACTGCCACGGGTGCGAGATTTGCAGGGCCAATGGTGAGGGATTCTTCTAGAAATTTTATTGTTGCTCGGAGATCCTGTTTCAGTGCACCTTGTGTCGCCGTTGCATTGCAGAGGCATTGGCCATTCGGCATGGATGTGAATTGGGTTTATCGTTGGGTCTGAACCACGTTGTTGTTGAATCTAATTCCAAGGACTCCATATCTTGCCTGCGGGGAAAGATATCAAATGACAGTTTCCAACTTTAGTGAGGTGTAAGAAAATCAGGCAGGCCTTTTAGGACTGTCGCTGGTCTTGGATTCTAAGATCAGCCAATATGACGGCTGACCTTTTGGTGTTACAAAGAAGTGTGAAGATGTGTGACTTTTCTTGGGTTGATTGATCCCATCTTTACTTGTGCATGTGCTTAACAACGATGGATTACCTTGCCCGCCTTAAATTTGTATTGGGGTTTCTTCTATCCCCTTGTACTTCTTGGTTTGTTTTTTGGTTGTTTGCCTTGCTGTGGGCTTTCACAATAATCTTTAGCATCTCTTGCCCTGGTTATATATATTTCTAGTTTACCAAAACACTAAAAAAAAAAAACAAAAAACCCTAGTAGGATTAAAGTTCAAAAAGGAAATTAAATAAACAATTAATGAAATATCAAAAATATCCTCAGAACTTTATAACGCAATTTTGGGATAGTAAACGAAGATATGTGGCCAAATTTGCCCTTATGTCGCAAATAAAGCTGGTGAGAAAAGATCTATGCCCCGTTCACATTGAAACAACATGCTATACGCTTGATTCCAACGTCGATGCCCAAATCTGCGATCCTTGGTCTTGTTGCCAATTTTGCTCTTCTCGAGTTGCTCTTGAAATATAAATAAAACCCAAATTTTCTTTTTGGCTTTTATTTTTGAGAATTTGAACGAAAAATTTGCGATATTGTTCATTTGGTATTATTCATTTTACTCTTTATTTTGTCCTTACTTAAAGTTTTTAAGTTATTTTCATTAGTTTTTCTTTAATTTTTTGTTAAATTGAAAATGTAATGATCAAACATAGGGCAACACTTCAAATATGTTGATAATGACGTGTCAGTTTTCTATGTGAAGACAAATGCAGATGTGACACTTCTTTGATATTATTATGTGCATTTGCCCTGTGTCAGACGTTCGCACCATACCATAGACTTCTAAGGAATTATTGTACTCAATTTCTGAAACGTAACGTAGATTCCATGCAGCGCATTCATTAATCAATAATACTTGCCTCCTGCAAATGTTTTACTTCTAACTAACGTATTTTTACCATATACATTTATAATTGAAATCGTTTAATATCTTAATATTTATTCAAATATTATATAAACAAAAAATTAATTATTTATACATTTAAAGTTATGGAATAAATCGACGGCAAGTGAATTTTTACCACAGTGGTGGAAATGTGTTATGCCTTTACATGATGTCATGAGTTTGAACCCTGTCGGTGGCTAATCTAACATTTAACTTACTAACACTATCGTTTCTCTCAAAAAAAAAAAGTAACATATTTACAATTATTCATTTATTCATTTCATATATTTGAATGATTACATAATATGCAATTCGAATAATTTTTTTTGTATGAATAGTCTTCAAATAAAGATTATGAAATTAAACAATTTCTATTATATAACTTATAAAGTAAACATACGTTATTGACAAATAATAAGATATATGCATTCACAAGAGTGCAAGTACCATCCTTGAATAATTTGCTTATCTACTTCTGTCAAGTGAAATGCATGGACCACCGACAATTACTATGCTTTCAGTACTTAACCAATTGTTTGGCTTCTGTTCCTCTCCTCTTATCTTCCTCTCACTGCTGACTACCCATTTGTCACTGCAGTTTTACCGGTTTACATTATGTATTGAGGTATTTTTACATTTTTTAATAATTCTCTCACATTACTCTCAAATTTTACCAAAATGGTACTTTACTACATTTATTTATTTTTAGTATGAAGAGCCGATATAATCTCTGAATTATCATCTCAATGAAAATTAGTCTCTAAATTATTATTTTTTTTGGTAAAATAAGTCCATAAATTCATTAAAATGGCTAATTTCATCCTTACTATTATATTCAAAGCTATTTTATTCAATTTTTCATCAACTTAAGTCACTTGACACACTTTTAAGTGTAATATCGTCATTTTCTCGCCCATAAGCCTTTAACATTTCATATAGGTTGCGAGTCTAATGTCTAATTTTAATTTACGCACTAAAGTTAACTCCATACACTATTCATTTATATAAAATTACCAATCTACCCTCTAATGTATATTATATGCAAGTAACGTGACTTAAATTAACGGGAAATTGAATATAATAGCTTTAAATATAATATTAAGGATGTAATTGGCATATTTGTTTAATTCAAGGACTAATTTTTCTAAAAAAATAATTTAAAGACCTAAATTTCACTCAGGTGATAATTTAATAACTAAATTAACAATTCATCCTTTTTTTTATATACGAAATTCACAGGTGGAACGTAGATAGAGAGAGGAGGGTAAAACCGCAAAAGAGAGTGGTGTTGCCTTTAAACTTATCATGTGATCGAATGGTTTAGAGTTCATGGGGAAAAAGGAAGTGTTGCCTGTAAACTTATCATGTGATCGAATGGTTTAGAGTTCTTGTGGAAAAGGAAACCTATGTTTTGAGACCTACAAGGTGGAAGTCTCTATAAAGACACAATGTAATTACTAATATTTTTGCATAAATAGCACACAAATTAGGAAGTAGTCGAATTCAAACTTTAATTAGCGAAAAAATTATAGGTGGAGCTAATTAATAATAGTTCTTACAAGTGTTGTCCCGTACACGTTGTATAATTTTTTTACTTTTTAGCGTGTACTGGACAACACTCCACATCGTCACTCATAATAAACAATGGTATCCTCTGGATTCAAGTTGGAAGATTAGATTAGAAAATGAATGAAATAGGAAACGACCAGGTTATTAGTTTGATACAACTGAACATGTGATTAATTGATAGCAAAATCCAGGTAGAAGATGAGTTGAAGAAGGAGGATTTTGTAGAAGTGAAGCCCTTTGGGTTTCTGCAACTCACTCAACTACTCAGTTAAGTGTAACAATGGCGAACTCACATCTTCTTCTTCTTCTGTTGATATCCTCCCTCTTCTCCGTCCACCACTCAGCTGCTGCTACTGAGTCGGAGTCTGAGAGCCTTCTGAAAATCCAGCAGCTCCTCAACTACCCACCACCTCTAACCCTAGTCAGTTCCAAGGACGGACACTCTTTGTGCAGCATTGAACCAACTCCTTCCCTCACTCTCTCTTGCTACCAAGGCAACGTTACCCAGCTCCACATTTCAGGAGGCGGAGCTGCCTTCCCTCCGCTGCCGCGTGACTTCTCAACCCACTCTCTGTTCTCCGCTCTCGCCTCCGCCTTCCCAACCCTCAAAGTCCTATCTCTGGTCTCTCTCCGCCTCTGGGGCCCACTCCCTCCCTCCACCGCCCGTTTATCTTCCCTCGAGATTCTGAACCTCACCTCCAACTACCTCAGCGGCGCCATCCCTCCCCACATTTCGTCCCTCGTCAACCTCCAGACTCTCATCCTCGACCGCAACAACTTCACCGGCCGACTCCCGCCGTCGCTTGCTTCGCTTCCGTCGTTGGCCGTTCTCAGTTTGAACCACAACCTCCTCAACGGCTTTCTCCCGCGTTCTCTGGCATCTCTGCAAACCCTCAGAGTCCTCTCTCTCTCCCACAACTTCCTGTCCGGCGAAGTTCCTGACCTCAAAAGCCCCACAAACCTGCAACTTCTTGACTTGGAAGCTAACTATTTCGGGCCTCGTTTTCCAAGCTTACCTTCCAAGAACAAGCTGGTAACCCTTGTGCTCCGAAACAACAAGTTTCGCCTTGGAATCCAGACCGGATTCCGAGGCGGTTTTCAGCTCCAGAGGCTTGACATTTCACTCAATCAATTCGTGGGGCCTTTTTCGCCTTCGTGGCTGTCGCTGCCTTCCATCAATTATCTTGACATCGCCGGAAATAAATTCACCGGAGTGCTCTCCAAGAACATGTCTTGCAATGCTGAGCTTGCTTTTGTGAATTTGTCCTCAAATCTTTTGGCAGGGGACTTGCCCACATGCCTCAAAAACCGGGGTTCGAAGAGCAGCAGTGTGGTTGTTCTCTATTCCGGGAATTGTTTGACGAATGTGGACCAGAAGCAGCCGCAGCATCCTTCTAACTTGTGCCACAATGAAGCTCTGGCTGTGGAGATACCGCCTTCTGGTGACGAAAAGCACAAGAGGCTTCATGATAATAAACAAGTTGCATCAAGAGCCGTGGCAGGCATTGTGGGTGCCGCTGCAATTGTTGCTCTGGCTTTCATGGTTGTTAAGTGGTTATACAGCAAACAGCTGCCTGTTAAAAGTCCCAGAACACGGTTGATTAGAGATTCAGCTTCAACAGTCAACACAGCCAAGCTACTCTCGGATGCAAGTAATTTCGAAATTTTCTTTCCTTTTCATCCTCTGTAGAACAGGATCACGAGAATCACTCACCATCACATTCCTTTATACATAATTACAGTAGGAGAGTCCTTTATTTGCAGAATATATATCAGAAACAATGAAGCTGGGAGCCAGCATTCCTGCTTATCGAACATTTTCTTTGGAGGAGCTCAAGGAAGCCACGAATGACTTTGATGATTCAACATTACTTGGTGAAGGCAAACATGGACAGGTTTTCAACATTACTTAATGATAGCAATACCATGTTCTCTCAATTTGCAAGTTGCTATAGTTCAGAACTGTTGAAATGCAATAATACATAACATTTGAATTGTACAATCTCTCTGTTGCAGCTAATTGTCCTGTGGACTATTATTTCAAGGAAAAACTTAAAGAGTTTTCAGCATACTCTGGCGATTATAATATGAATACCTTGGTCTTTATGATCTGGTTAAATGCAAATTTGTCACTCTAAAATGTTTGTTGTTTTGTAACAATAACGGCAGATGTATAGGGGGAAGCTCACCAATGGAACACTTGTTGCTATCAGAGGCTTGAAAATGAGAAAGAGGCAGGCTCCGCAAGTCTACACACACCACCTTGAGCTGATTTCAAAACTGAGACATAGCCATTTGGTTAGCGCTCTTGGACATTGCTTGGAGTACCATCCTGATGATTCAGGCATCAGCAGAATATTTCTTGTATTTGAGTTTGTTCCAAATGGAACTCTAAGAGGCTGCATTTCTGGTAAAGCTACTTTTCATGTACTTATACTGCTCTTCAGGATTAATGGTTGCATTTTCAGTTACGTAACTCTGAATCATTCTTCTGTTAATCATAGAAAGTGATTTCAGATTATGATGATGTCCCGTATTCTATACGTAATTCATGTGAAACCAAGAAAAAGAAGGAAAAAAATTCAGTCATGATTTAGATTAAAGTATATAATATCTAATGCATGAAATGTTAGATGACGTGTTATCATTATCTTTTAGCAGAAGGTTTCTAGGTGAGACCTATTTAATTGCTCAACATTGCATTCATATATATGGCAATGGACAGTCATCCATTACTCTTTACTCATTTCTTTGTCTTCTTTGATTGCTTCTGTTCGTAACATCTTTGCATTTGGAGAAATTGGATATTCACATCTAACACTTAGTTTGGCAGAAGGACCCCCAGGACGAAAGCTTACTTGGGTGCAGAGAATAGTAGCTGCAATTGGAGTTGCAAAGGGTATTCAGTTTCTGCATACAGGGATTGTTCCTGGTGTAAAATCAAACAATCTCAAGATAACAAATGTCCTATTGGATCACGATCTTCGTGTGAAAATAAGCAGTTATAACCTACCTCTTTTAGCTGAAAACAACAGGGGAACGGTAAGACGTACAAAAATATACTGCTTTGGTGAGTTAAATCCCCCTCGACATTGTCCTCCGAGTTAACTTTTGCTTTTTAATCCATCAGGTGGGTACTACAGTTTCTTCTCCTGCACCGAAAGGAAGCATTCAAACTAGGTATTAGCATGTCTACTTTCCAAATATAGAAACCACATATTAAACGCATACGAGCTAGGCCAATAAATTCAGTTATTTGGTGCAGAGTCTAGACAAATACTTCAGCATGAAGCTCTCCTCCACAGAATTTTAAATTACTATTTCTGCAAAGCTTCATTTTTGAGTTATATAAGGAATCTACCTCGAGTTGCTTCATGTTAATCATCATATAAGTGCCTGTCTGGTTCAGTTACTGATCATCATTAGTAACAATGACACCATTCTAAACGAAGTTCCTCATCGGAGTCTCCCTCTAGCTTCACAGAAATGCATTAATAAGCCCGCTTTTTGTCTAATGTGTTGCTTCGGCATCTCATGAAATCCTTATAAGCTCTTTTATTTTGTGTATGTAGTCATAGTTTCATCAGCATTACCTGACACGGTTACTCTTTTAGTATAGAAGATAGATCCAATTGAAATAAGTGCAAACCTCTTTATTTGTATGCTTCTGTTACATTCTTTTTGCATACGAATACACAACACGTGCACACAAATTGGATGATTTTGTTAATTACTCTCTTTTGCAGGGTTAACCATGAGTGTAAGAACGACGTTTATGATATTGGAGTAATCTTGCTAGAAATCATTTTGGGGAGGCCTATCATGTTCCAAAATGAAGTTGGTGTTTTGAAAGACCTTGTGAGTGTTTTCTCTTCAATCAATTTGTTCTTTTCTTTTTCGCTCAAACTCTTTGAAATCATCCTGATCGAACCAACAAAAATTACTTTCTCCAACTAAACCAGAAATTGTGTTTTGGTTGTTTCTTACGCAGTTACAAGTAAGTTTGACCACTGATGACACAGCTCGAAGGAGCATTGTGGATCCAGCAGTGCACAAGGAATGCTCGGATGAATCGCTGAAGACAATGATGGAGATATGTGTGAGATGTCTTTCCGATGAGGCAGCTGATAGGCCTTCAGTCGAAGACATTCTTTGGAATTTGCAGTTTGCAGCGCAGGTTCAGGATTCAGCAAGAGATGACTTTTTGAGTAGTAATCAGGGCTCGCCCGTTTTATCACCCCAACTCCAGCTAATCTGACTTTCATCTTCCTCCTATCTTTCCACCAGTTAGGGAATACTGTTTGTAATGCACCATACCAAATGGCAAATGTATATGCTCTATAAGCCCTTAATGTTAGTATTATGTTGTTATGTCCTTCTAATTAGGTGTTACTTTTTATAAAACTCCCCCTCATACTGTCGAGATTTTTTTTAAATGTATTTTTCTCTCATGAGCTCCAGGATCCTGGTATCCCAATTAAGAAAAAATTATAATGCGTGAGATTTCTACTTAATGGTAGAAATTATAACAATTCTGCAGTCTGCACTGATTCCATTTCTAATATTGCAATTTGAGATGGATAAATATCATGCTTGTTGAAATTGACCACTGCTAAATGTGGGATTATGCTCGAGTTTGTGCCTCCCCATCCGCAGAAGTGCGCAAATTTGATTCCAACACTAACCATATGATCAAGGATGAAAATTTCTACCTAAACATCTATATGTATGTATATCCTTTTTCAAGACTCCGATACCGATAGTAAGAGTGAAGTAATTTTCTTCCCTCGTATCTCTAAGATTTCCGTGATATCGGCGCGTTTTATTTATTTTAGCAGAGCATAAATACTTGATTTCGAACCATATTAAAGGAAAAAAAGAGGAAGACATGCTAATCAGTAGGCCCGAAAAGGAGACTGGCCCTAATTCAATATTTGCATAACTCGAACTGAAACTGGCCACCTATCTCAGCATCAAATCTTATGTAATGTACTCCTGATACACATTACGCCCTTGGTACGTCACCGAGGAAAAAAAGACTGGGATATCATCTCAATCCTAAACTGTGTATATCGAGCCGAATGAGAGCCTTTACACGGTCTCCTCAAAACAAATTAAACTGGTATGTTGCCGTGATACGCATTCCCTCCCTATTCTAATTTACTGGACGACAAGGATTTGGATACTAGTGAACAATAATATCTGTATGTTGAGCTGAAGGCATCCTTTACGCGACCTCCTGGAAGGATTGAGAGTGAGAGAGAGCTGCAGGATTTGCCTGTAAAACCCGATCAGCATCTGATGTTTGGGTTTTAATAACTGAGTTCTTTCTGAAAGCTTTAAAAATACCACCTCTAAATACAAGTTCATTTTTATCCTGTTTGATACGCAAGGTAGACCACATAGAACTCTTTGCAGCCTCATCTGGGTCATCGATTCTCAATATCTTGGGTACCCAAAGGTACCGTTCTGTTATTACATCTGCCTTTACATTTGCATCTCTTGAATGTATTCCCAAGGTTGGTGAGCTATTGCCTGAGCGTCCGCCGTTGCCAGAGGACGACGAAGGAGATAAGCTGCCAGCAGGGCCAATTGAGCATTCCATTTTCTAGAGTCCCAGCATGGCATGTAACCCCAGTACGACGAAGGTACGAATGGGGAACCGAAACTAGAAGTATACGTAAGACTAGAATCATTGTCATATCCTGGCCGACCATCCTGCTTCATTTCTTTTCTGAAAAACGCAACGTGCTGTGAAGCAGTGGGTGATAAGGAACCACCATCTCCAACAGCTGCAGAGCCAGTCTCAGAATTTCTCGTCTGGTCTTTATGATTCGAGGCAGTCTCCGTAGATTCAACCAAAAGCGCATCTGAGACAGAACTTAAGACTTCCCTAATCCCATTGACAGGTTTTGGAGAGGTTGGAAATCCACAAGGTGATACATGCTGTTGGCCAACACCCTGGGTGATTAGTACTGCATTCCGTTGTGCCACTACCTGATGATCCTATGAAGATGAATGCTTATTCTTGCGCTGCCTGGAGTAATTCCAGCTGAAGGACGTTCGTGAGTCTTTCAACTTGTTCAGTCAAAGTTTCAAATTTCAAAGGGCCAAAAGGCTGGCTAGTTTACTATTTTTTTTTATTGTTTTCCTATTGTTGTCGGTTATAATCGACAATAATAGGTATTCCTGCGCAAATTTTTTTTTATTATTTACTATTGCTATCGGTTACAATCGACAGCACTAGTTTGAATTTTTTTTTAATATAACGGCTAGCTCAACTAGCTGTTGTGTTTGTTTGTTTTTTTTTTTTAATTTTTTTTTATAAATTGCAGCTAGCTTTTGTGTTGTTTTTTTTTAATTTAAACATTTGCAATATTTCCTTCTCAATTTTTTTCAATATTTCTCAATTTTTCCTTCTCAATTTTTTTCAATATTTCCTTCTCAATATTTGTTTGTGTTCATT
>JAOTRO020000035.1:349052-367404 GCA_028566515.2 Pyracantha coccinea | reverse complement strand
ACACAACATGAGTGAAAATAAATCAAAGAGAGAGGAAACCCTTGAAGCAATTCTGATGTTGAACTTCTCCAAGAACAACCTATCAGGATGAGTCTTCAGTGGTGTTGGAGTGTATGGAAAGGGTGGAGTTTTGAGTGTGGATGAAAAGAGAGAAAAATAGTGATTAGAGTTGTGAAAATCGCTCAGAATGAAAGGTGTGTGTAAAAGTGGCTGAAAGGCTAGGTTTTATGATCTTAAAGAGGCTGTTACAGATTGCCAATACATCCCAATAATTGGGCATTTAATTCCCACATATTTTTGCTGTTATTGGTCTTATAAAGAGTCATATTCATCACCATATTCAGTTTTCACTTTTAATTCTTTATCCACATCAGCATATTTATTCAATTCTCCTCTTTCTTCACATTATTTATACACTATTTGTTGATTTGGCCGCTGAACTTGTATAAAGCTGCCAATTTCCTGTATGAACTTTAATTTTAGCGGATTAATCCCCTAAACTTCTATAAATAGCCAATTTCCTTCTTGACGTTAGACTGTGAAATTTTTTTATCCAATTTTCCATCTATCATGCGTACAACACACGATAATTGTATGAGGGCAAAAGGGTAATTTTGTTTTGGCAAATTGGGCGCAATGCCAATACTTGCAGCTGCTAATTGGAACCCCATGACTAATTCAAACAAAGTATACAAAGTCAACTAGCAAAAGTGAAAAAGAAGAAAGAACAAATATATGCTGACCACATTAAGGATAAATTATTTTATTACCCTCACACATTTGCCATGTGACAAAAATAGATGGAAAAATAGATGAAAATTTTTAAAACCGATGTCAAGGGAAATTGGCTAATTATAAAAAGTTTAGAGGAAAATTGGCAACTTTTTACAAGTTAACGTGACTAGAGAGATTCTTGATGTTTTGTATAAATAGCAGGGCCTAAATTATCAGTTGATAACATCAGATGGTTGTATGTTTCTTCTTGTTTCAAGAAATCGTTTTGTTCAAATAATCACGTGCACATTTTTTGAGGCAAAATTTTCATCAAAATAGGGCAACAGTTGGGTCGTGTTAGATTCGCTCAAAATTCAATCCGATCATGGATCATGTTTCAGCGGGCTGGCTGGAGATTTTGGTTTCCGGACTCCAAATCTGACAAAGGTTGTACTTAGTGTATTCAATTTTGGTGTCGCAATATAAAAAGGGACATGATTCTCACTCTTTTTAGTCTCATCCTTCAATAAACATTACCATGTAAAGAAAAACTCAAATATGTTAAAACACTGTTCGACGGAAACATCATAATGACAGTGAATCCGTTCCAAGTAAGTCACTCTCTAATTTTAGGGCCGTATGATGTATTTCTCAAGGTGGGTTTGGTTTCCTTAATCTCATGTATTTGTTAACCATTTTACCCTAGCGTAATATTGTCATTTACCACTCGGGTAAAATTTGATATCTGAAAATAGTAAAAGGGGTAGGTTAAGCAAGGACACCCTTACCAAATGACCGATATACATTACCACCGTGGAGAAACTTTAGGGTTTAGCGCAACTAACGGTCACCCTTCTAAGTAGAATTCGGTCACCAAATTTGTGGTTTAGCTTACCTGTACATCCATATTAGCGCCACAACACCAGCCAAAACAAAAACAAGGGTTGGCGCTACAAGTTGATCCTCCTATTGCTAAGAGCTATTCACTTGTTAAGATTAACAGTTAGCCATGTACGGCAGCTTCAACTTCTACCTCCTCAGGCTCCTCGTCCGTTGCTGAGATTAGCGAAGCAGACTGAATCTTTCCAGCATGATCTAGCCGCATCAAAATAACTCCCCTGAAAACATGTATATTGATATGAAATATGTAATACTGGCACGATTCAACCACGGCCACAATAAGAGAGAGTACGGATTTGACTTTTTAACACCAAATATGCAAATCCTATTGTTCCATCGTATTTAAATTTAAATTTCCGAATATAAGAAAATAAAATACCAAAATTGAAGTTTACCTTGCATAGCGGGACTGTATTGAAATATCCCGCACCTTAATTCTGTTGACTGTGCCACTTTGGCTTACAAGAACCACTTGTTCATCGCTTTCTCCATCTTCTGTTAATTTACATTCAAGTTAAAAACAGCTCCAGAGACCACTCGTAGCCATCAGAGTATAGACTAAAAAGTAATTTACAAACATCACCTGCCACAGAGAACCCGACCACAAAAACTGCTGCCAAGCGATCCTCTAAGGCAAACTATTAAAGAACAGGGAAAAAGGAATGAGCCCAAAAGCTGAAGACGAAGAACAGATCACAAAGCCTTCAACAAAGAATTTTATATGATCATATGCATACCTTGTACCCTATCAGACCAACCCTATTCAACCGGGAGGAGTGAAATCTGCTCAAGGGAACACGCTTTCCATATCCACTCTCAGACACAAATAACAACCACGGGCCCTTCAGATTTCTAGTACTGTAGAAAAATAAACACAAAATATAAGATTAACATATCAGATAATTCTGGTTAGTGTTAATCAGATAATTCTGGTTACACTGCTCTGGAGACTTATTGATTCCAATAACTAGGGTCAACTCACCTTTAGGTCATGGTAATTATATCATTGGTTACAGCTTTAACCCATGCTATTTTTAACCTCCCTCCAGCCATATGTTTGCTCAATTTAAACTATTGGTTCTCGGTAATTAACTTACTAGTAGGTCTATAGTACAAATGACCTGCTCGTGTCGAATGACTCTTACCTCCGATTGTTTGCTACTCAACCCCTACCCTAAATTTGGTTTATTTTATTTCTTAATCTAACTTGCCTTCAATCCCACCATCACTTCCGCTTTCTAACTACAGATTGCCCAAAACTGTCAACATTCTCTCCCTTTTCTTGATAAATGAGAAACCACTCACATTGGGTGGAACCCAAACATCGAGGAAAATTTTATTACTAGGTTTTGGTCAGTCAAGCTAACCCAGCACCCCTAAAGTCAAGTATCACGCTGATCAACAATTAGTTAATAACAAGCTACAAAACAACTCAATTTTATTTCTAAAGCAAATTACGTGTCTTCGGGAGCTTCAGACACCCTCTCCAAGTCTTTCCACATAGCTGCTGGTATAATGTCCACGCTAGCCATCTTATCCCCCTCTCTAAGTCTCATGGCCACAGCACCCCTAGTGTTTCTCCCTTGTGCTCGTATCTGGTACAGAACATGAAAAGATGCAACATGGTAAGTAAAAAAGTATCCTTCAGGGATTTTTACATCAATGTTAGATAATTTTTGAGACAATTTTTCTGTTGAACGACCACGGATTGGAGCACAGATAGTACTTGCCATGTACTAGTCACATTAGACACGATGATAAATTCCCCAGATAAAAACTCTTACAACTTCCCTAACCTATATTTGAACTAAGCAACAGTAACGGCACAGCCCTTGCCATCACTTGTCATCCGGTATAACGAAAAAATGATAAAAAGCTATCCATGAAGGCTATCTAAAAAATCAAAACACTGATAAGACAACCGAACTCCAAATTCAACTGCTATAACTATAAAGCTCCAAATTCAACTGTTATATACTATAAAGAGCTTTGACATAACAGAAGGATGACTTAGATCAAAGGTAATCATGATGCAGATGCATCTAGAATTAATCATAGGGACATTGGTTTACTTGCATCTCTTGAAAGTAGCATAAGCATTACTCAAATGAAAACAGCTTTTAAATAGAGTTTTTTACAAGGATCTCCAGAAGTAGCATCAGTATGACCCGCATAAGTCTTCTAGAAACTATTTACAACATGCTAGCATTGAAATCATTTAGGTACATTCTTTTTCGGTCAAGAATTTTATTTTCTCAATTTCAAAATATATACAATTTTGTTAAGCACATAAACTTTCCAAATTGCACGCCACTTCTGCGGTCTTTTGTATCAATGCTTTCTGTACATACAAACAAACTACAGGAATTGATTTAACGATATTAATGTGAACAAGAAAACAAAATCATTCATAGGTACCTTTTGTTTCAGAACTCTATTGGAATCGCATCTATATCCTCATATTTCTTCCTGTAACTTTCTTTCTATATGATTATATCATATGATGAATCTTACTTAACATTACCCTATCATATCCTTACTTAACATTACCCTATCATATCATATCCAAACTTATTTTAAAGCAGTGTAAATTAACCATATTGTTTGTACCCTTACACCACCTTATACAAAGCAGTTTTGCATAAAAAATAAAATAAAAACTAGCAGTTTTGCAAGCTCCGATCTTGCTGTTGCAATGTGGCAAATCATGTTTCAGGCAAACACTGATCAGAAATAAGTTCCGGACTTAAATAATAAAATGATATTCTTTCAATAGTCATGAATAACTAGAGTGCCTCCTCAGAGAGGTGAAAGAAAATAGTTGTAGTAGTGCTAGTAATTACAAAAATAGTATTAATAGTTTTAGTAGTAGTTGTAAAAGTTAAAAAAATGTCATAGAGGTTTGAACTGCAAATGAATGTATGAACGAGAAGGAAATTGCTGTATACTTACAATACCAGAGGAACTTAAGATGACCATTCCATTCTGAGAAGCCATTGCTACAAGGTCATCATTTGTGCAGCAACGAACCCATTTTAGTTCATCACCAGGAACCTGTCACATAAATGATGAGCTGTGAGCCAAAAGAAAATTTTATGGATGACCAGTAATCAAGACTAAATTGGAGAAAGAGAACGAACCAATTGGATTGCTATGATTCCTGTTGACCTGATTGATGAAAAAGAACTCAAAGAGACCTTCTTGATGTAGCCATTTACTGTAAGCATAAGTAGAAATTGATCTTCAGCAAATTCACTCACAGGAATAACAGAAGTAATCCTTTCGCTATCCGACAGTGCTAAGATCTGGCTCCAGTGTAAAAAAAATGATAATCATAAGTAACTTTTAATAGAATGTCGAGAAAAGGGTGATTGATTAGTAAAAGCCAAGGACAAAAGGTAAATTACCTGAACCAATGGCATCCCAGCAGCTGTGCGGGTGCATTCAGGAATTTTATACGCACGACCAGAGTAAACTGTTCCTTTATCACTGCAAAACAACTTTTGTAAGTTATCCATCACCAAAATCAACTACATGGGATGCAAGGAAGTTAGAAGTAAAATCTAGATAAAACCAAACAAACAAATTTGAAATGCATCACAATTCTAATTCTGGAACCAGATGGAAATATCCACTCATAGTAAAAGTACAACAGAAGATTCCTTGTTAACTTTCAATGGGCAGGCCATAGGGCATGACTCCAAGAACTAGGTTTGCAGTCTTTTAGGATTAGGAGCTCCCAAATCAAATGCAACAATCTATAAAGAAAAGATTTCAGCCAAGTGACACCCTTACAAGCACCAGTAAAAGCAATTAACATTACAGAATGTCAAATCTACATTTATTGATTGTCCATTGATGATTTATCAATATGTTTTCAACAACTTGATATTTTCTGGGGTTCCGCATAAAGGCTATAATTAGTAAATGCTTACAGAACAAGTCCGAAGCCTGTGAAAATCATTACTGTTTTTATCTTCCGACATCCTATGCGACGACAGTGAACAAGTAGATGCATAGGGGCACATCATGATGCCCCTGATATAACCATACAAGGAACTAATCCATACATCAAATGATATGGGGAACTAACACAAATATAGAGTATTGCGATATGAAGTGCAAGACAATAAAAACTTGGTTAGAGGGAAATAATAAGGAGACCAGACATGCCAAAAATAGGTATATTAAACGGGACAGAACCCAAGCTAAAGACAAATGCATGTTTCAAAATCTGGATTCAATCAGCTTTCTCAGTTCTAGCCTTCTAGGTTAACTGAAATGATGTAGGTTGTGATTAATAACCAGTTACATGATTCACATGTTTTATGCAACATATTGTGTGGGCTGTGAGCCAGTGGTTAACTGATACTTCGTACCACATATTGATGAATAATTCATGGGATGAAATCAGTATGTAATTTAAGTATGTTTCGCGCGCATAGTAACTAAGTTCCTATACAGTGGCAGTGAAGAAAATTCATGCGCATGAAGAAAATTCCACTTGGTGGCAGTGAAGAAAATTCCAGTTGGAACGACAAAGACTATAGGGCCTTACAGTGTCTCATCATGTTGAATGATGTGAACTTACCATTGTGATAAGTAACATTGGTAATGATAAGAACAAGAGTATTGGATCTAGTCAATGTTTTGAAAAACTAGTATTGAGAGTAGCCAAGGCCCTTTTTGGGCGGGGCTATCAAGAAAACACCTCTGCCGAGCAGGAGTGGGCTATATGCTCGTCTAGGCGTTGTCGAGGCACCACCTGAGCGTTTGATTCTTTTTAAAAACAAACACTGCCCAAACCCAAAACAACGTCGTTTTGGGCAGGGTTCTTATAAAGCTCAAACTCGTCTCTCTCAGTCTCTCTCTCACGCCTCAAGGATATTGCCTAGGTGAGGTTATCCATCAAATGCCTTGGCTTTGATTTCGCCTTTTAAAACATTGGATCTAGTTCTACTTCTCCAAATACCACTTTAGCAAAGGAAGTATTATTTTTTCAACATCAGCACGAAAAGCGCAAGAGTGCACCACATTATGATACTAAGTACCACTTTATAAGTCCTCGAGTACGTATATAGAGTTCCAAATGTTAATTCTTCAAATCATTAGACAAAGTTAGGGAGAGAAATACCTGAAGAATAGAACATGATCATGTGCGCGACAAACAATAAAGTCTGACATTGCATCGTTTACCCTCAATTTCCCAACAGATTTACCAATGGTTCCTCTATTTTGAAGATTGAAAGTGTTAGGTTTCATCCGCTTAACATAGCCCTTTTCACTGAAGGCCTGAAAATCATATACGAAGAAAATTTGAAGAAAGAAACAAGAAGTACAAATGGTTTATTTTATTTCATATTTTCTTTGGAAAAAGGGCTAAAATGTAATTCCATGAAAAAGATGATATTAGCACTTACCAAAAGCATTTCTTCATTAGGAATAACATCTATGTCATCAACGTGGCCACCATCACTGTCCTCCAGCACTGAACGCCTCGGACTGGAAAACTTGCTTTTTAACTCGTTTGCTTCTTGTTCAATCAACTAATTAAAAGAAAAAAAGAAAAAAGCATTGTAATTCAATCTGAACCATAAATGTCTCATAAATGTTTCCCTTTTTCAGTACAGAATGTTTCATAATAATGGGACAAATAAATATCTTCCCTATAAACTAGGATAGCTTAAGATCATTTAAAACCATTTCTAAACAAGGGTAGAGAAAATAATAATATCTAGAAGTGAAAAAGATACAAAGACAGCCTATGCACCAATTATTTTCACAACAGGTTTAATTAATCCTCAAGATCCCACTCCCAACCCACCAATTAAATGCATTCTACACTTCCCCAACAATAAAATACAAGGGTGGACAAGAAGTCCACAAAAGCAAAAACAGAAGCAGGACAAACAGCAAAATCACCCTGCAACATAGAAACTAAACTAGAACTCCACAAAACTAACTGATAGCAGCATCCCAGAAAAGCAAAAAGCGAAAACAGAAGCAATAGCTTATAGTAGTTGCTAATACCTTGATCTTACTGAATGTAATGGATTGAAGTGTGAAGGTCATTAAGTTTTGATAGAAAGACAAGGTAATTGTTTTAACAATTTCAGTTTACTTTCTATCTTTTGCATTGTATTATGCAGAAGAAAAAAGTTCCTTGTACATATTATATGATTGTCTACAATACATGAATTTATTTCGTAGAGCTAAAAAGCGTGCAAAAGGTGTGAACACTTCAATAAAAAAGTATACATGTAATACTTATTAACTATGACACCAAATCCAAGATGAGTCCAACTGGGCTATAACCTTAGCCTAATTAGGCAGAGGTAGGGCTATCAAATAAGAGGAAAATCAATGCAATCCCCGTACTATATGAATATGACGGGAAAATGCACATGCACCTTTGCAATACACTCAACCAATTGGAATTAGATTTTTACCTGTAACATGGATTTCTTGCTTGACAATAGTTCTTCTAATTTTGAAATTTGCTCCTTTAACGATTCACTTTCATTTACAAACTTTTTCCTCTGCACAATATGAAGAACAGGATACGAAATTAAGGAGCAATGCCTCTCATTAAGCAATCAAAGAATGCATTTGAATGGCAAGACTATTATGTACCTCAAGCTGGGTAATTCTTCTTAGACTAATATCTAATATGGCTTCAGCTTGTTTCTCAGAAAGACTAAACTCTGTAAAAGAGAATACAAGAGAATATTAGTGCTTTGGCCCACGCCTACTGCTGAATAACAGCCATCACAATTAAGTAAATGATATGAAAACAAACCGAAAAATATTTCACCGTTGGTGACAATAAGGAAACTCAGGAACCAGCTAAGGTGTAAGCTGACATATATTGCAGCTAGACATATATATGGCTTCACAAATTATTATGCACTTTTAAAATTAGCGCATCCAACCCAAAATCAATTGGCAATGGATTGCGACCTAGGATTTTGTGGATTCAGCTTGGGAAGCAGATTTTACACACAGTTGATCAAGCTAAGATATCCACTTGAGAAAAAAAAAAAAAAAAATCAGGTTATGGACCGAATAAAAAGTTTGCATTCCAGAGATGATCAAACTCCAAATGTCAAAGAAACTAACTGCCAAATCCAGGACATCAAGGAAATGTGAAATAATTGAAAAACATGATTAGATTAACTGTTACTGAACTGGAATTCTAGCATATTTCATAAAAAGCCTCGCTAAGTGAGGCACTAATGAAACCTTACCCCTAAAAACCAAATTGGACAAAAATAAAAGCTCACTGAATGGTTCTGTCTGATTAAACCATCAGTGTCCGTAACTTTTGTTGAACTAAACCCCAAATAAGTGCCAAAAAATTATGTTAGCAAAGGGAAGTCTCAAAACCGAAGCAAGAGAACATAAACAGCACAAAAAATTATATATCCAGAAAAACAAAATTTAATGACAATGATGGAATACCATGTCTCAGTTCTTTTCAAGCATGACTTCTCTACCTTAAGTTGAAGATAAGAAAAAACCCAAAAACATAGGGGGAGCTTACCAGTCCTTAAACCAGCTGATGCAACTGCATTGCTCGAAGCTTCCCTTAGTATACAAATTACTGAATCCAAATTATCAAGGCCCACAACAATGCCCTATTTCAACAAAAACATACATATGAACGATGAGTCTGCATTGTAGTATGGATATATCAAATTGGAGTCACGATAACACAGCAGTGCATAAAGACAAGCTAGAATAATATGACATGCAATGGGAAAAAGAATGAAGTCTTCTCCAAGTTCTCACCTGTGGTTTAGAGAACAGATCCAACCACATACATGGATGTCCACAAATCTCTATATTATAATTACGACAACTTAAGAATATAATTCATTAGAATTAGGAAAAAGACTAGCATACCTCAACAATATGTCTTCTGTCCTGTGCTTGTGAAAGTTTGAACTTAGCACGTCTCTCAACAACAGAGCATCTGAAGTCTAAGAATGCCTGTCAATATTTAATAAACAAAGTAATATTGATCACAGCCTCAACATTTAAGAAATTGAGAACCTTGTATCAAGGCAACTACCAATATCTTAATGCTAGAATATGATAATCTCTATAAGACAATGATTGAAAATAGATTAATCATCAATACTTAGGAATGATGAGCCAAATTAGGAGTGATGAACCAAATATCAACCATTAGTTGCATGAAAGAAATATCAACAATTAGTTGCATGCTTTGGAACCAAAAAGAATAAAATTAAAACAGTAACAAGATAGGTTGGAGTTAAGAAAATTTATCCAAGAAGTTACATAAAATCCCTGCAAAATTATCTATCAAATCAGACATCTAAATTTCCCAATGACTGCTGTGGTGACTAGACTTATAATAGGGGCAGGGGAACTAAATGGCAAATAACATTTAAACCAGGAGCCTCAAGAATCTGAACTACCCAACCGTCCAAGTGAAATATTTCTGAATTTTGAAGAACTTTGCCTTTAATGTAAGTATAGTTTGTCGACTACACTTTAGAAAGAGTTTATTTATAAGGAATAGGAATTTGAATCACTTTGATTCTTGAGTTACCTGCGTTTACCTAAATATGGGTAAGGGAATCATTTCACTCCTTAATTTTCCCCTGTGTTTACTTACATGTAAGGAATCGGAAAAGTGCAAGTTTTTCCTTAAAATTCATAATCAATATACCTAAAAATAAGGAATTAAATCGACTAGGACGGGCTAGTTGATTTGATTCTCTTTCCTTACTTCTTCTATTATTATGCTCTCCTATTCATTCATTTTTCAATTTACGTTAAGTAAACATGCCCTCAGTGTAAAACCATAAAACCAAAATAAATTCAACTATAAAGTATCAACTAATGAACCAACATCAGCCCAATTAGCACTAAGTAAGACATGAATTCTAAAGGAGGAAAAGGAATCCAGCAAAAAAAATTCTTAAAAGAATTTTACCCACAATAAACCAAAACAACAGTCAAGTTTTCGAAGAGAAATTTTGAAGAAAACTTTTGCTTAAGCATTCTATTTCCTATGATAATAATATATGCATGGGTGAAAAATAGAACAGTTGCTGGGCATCCATACTATAGAGATCAAACATAGGTACCTGCAGCAATTCCTTTAGACCCATCTGCTTAGGTTGCCCATTATGAATGCTGTGAATAATAAAAAAATACTAAATGAAAATCCAAGTATTGCGATGAATAACGTGAGCAGGAAAAAATTCAATGTAATTTTCAGAAAGAGGAAACCAAAGTTCAGGAACACCAAAATCATTTCGAAGGAAGAAATTCAGCCCATAGGATTGTTTATTAAATATATTGTGTGACATTGCAATAAAGGCTACATTGGAAACTTCACCACTTTGGTTCTAAACAACTTCCCAATGATATAGATGATGTCAAATCCAAAGATAGACCAAGATATAAAAATCGAAAATATTGACAATATTTCACTGATATTTCTGGTTTACAATGAAGAATTAATGGCAGTTTTCAGCCATCTGACGCAAGCATGGTCAACAAGTATTCCACAACTTCACAGAATTAATTACCTTTTGTTTGTCCGATTGTATCTACCATTACTTTATACAGCGTTTCATACGGAAACCAAACTTAATAACCTAAACTCATTACTTCTCATTGAACCTTTCTCATTTTTCAATAAGACATATGTATGTTTAGTTGGTTGTTGCATTTATCACCCCATCCTTGTGGACACAATGGCTTTCATCAAATTTGCCTTCAAGATATCTCAAGTCCCAACAACGTTGAAACAAATACAATGAGAACCCATAAGGCCCTGAGCCTTGAAAATCATGGCTCTGTGTTTAATTCGATCAGACAGCCTTGTAAACCACTACCAACAATTGAGATATTTGTTTTACTAGCTTTAATTGAAATAACATCATCCAACAACAATAGACTAATTTCATTTTCGTTATGAAATTAGTACACAAGTAGGAGTTCCAACCATATATCTTGGTTCCTTGAAGTCAAAACATTTGAGAAATAATAATCGCTTTCAAGGCAAAATATCAAGTTTCAAGTTTAGCTCAAAAAGCCAGCTAGAGCTGTATAGGGAAAAAAATGTACACACCAGTAAAGAACCAAGAGCCAGAAATCTCAACTCTCTACCTATATTCATGGTTATTGAGAAAGATATCACTCACCCCACCATGTTACAACTAAAACTGCATTGAAGAGATGTGAGGCGATAGAGATTATTTAAAACAATTGATGGGTCGGATCCTCGCTTAAGCTGAAAAGAGGATGGAAACAGATCACAATCAATTGCAGAATAATTTTTTAGTATTTGACAAGAACTGCAGACCATTTTACAAACTAAATTTCCCATAGTATGTGAGTTCTTCAGCATGTTTGTATTCAAAAGCTACAAGCTACACAGAGCAGCACACGGCATAAAACAAATTTCATACCTCAATGACTACACGCATTCCAGAACGATCACTTTCGTCCCTAATATCACTTATGCCTTCCAAAATCTGAAGGGAGAAAAAAGAAAAAAGAATTAAAGAAAAGGGAAACATGAAAGGAACAAAAAAGTGATGACAATTAACAATAGTGTATGATCTTATTACTTTAAGTGAAGAATGCACTTTTTAATGATCGTTTGCTTCTTGCAAGAATGTCACCTTATTTTCCACAAGTTCAGCTATCTTCTCCACAAGAGCTGCTTTGTTGGTTTGGTAAGGAATCTAATTTATTCGCAGAGCAGAAAATCCATAAAATAAGTAACTCTTTGATGAAAACTAAGGATATGCATATTTAATGCAAACTATACAATACAACCAAGATAGTTACCTCCTTTATGATAATTGCATTTCTCTTTGTTTTAGAATCAAGCAATTCAACATCAGTTTTCCCTCTTACAACAATACGTCCTTTTCCAGTTCGATATGCATCCAAGATTCTTGAAGAAATGAGCATATATTAAAAAATTAATGAATGCATAAGGAAGCAGTCAGCTAAGAAAAAGGGATAATTATGCCACCATGGCATTCCTATATTTCTCTCATAAACTTATTTGATATCTTCAATCACAGTAGGTATACTATTCTTCTCTATGGTGTTCAGACAAATGTAATAAAACTGTCAACCACAAACATAATAATATAGCCCCATGAAAATAGCAGCAAGTGTGTAATATAAGGCATATCAGTTATCACCACTTCCCATCACCACATTGAATTTTGCTGCATCCCTGTAGAAACAAACTATTCAAGCAAAAACATTGCAAATGATAAAAACTAGTAAAAACCAAGGAAAGAGCTATTAAAAGGAGGATGCTATCCATATCTCATCCAAGCATATTAGAATAGACCATGTTTCTAATTGCAAACTATAACTGGTTCCCACTTACCCAAGGTTGCCCATAATCAGTCCTCCAGTTGGAAAATCAGGTCCTGGCATGTATTCTAGTAATTCTTGCAACTACCACAGGGAAAACAAAACGTCAAAAATTCAAAAGGCAAAATGAAAGGGAAAATAAGGAAACCACAAAAAGAAAAGAGAAATAGAATAAAAGTTCCTTTTAGTTGAATCAAGGGTTCAGAATATTCCCAATGAAGCCTCTTACTTCTATGAAGAAAAGTGATAGGAATGGTAGTCATACTTAAATGTTAACGTGTATGGCACAATAAGTGAGATGCTTTAATATCAAAGTTTCAAATCATCCTAAAGGATGGCTCAACTTCAAGAGCAATCCGAAAGATATCAAAACCCATTGTAGCCCATAGTTATATTTGTAATTGCTGCATTTCTACAAATCAATAGATGTAGTTTTGAATGGAAAATGTGTTAAAAGTTTGTTTGACAGAACAAGGGTTCTAGCACAGATATAGGATGAAAGTTTATCCATCAACGGTGTCAGTGGAATAAGAGCTTCCACTGTGTGAGAAAAAGATAGAAACAATAATGCGGCTGGAGATAAAAGAAGAGGAGGTCGAGCTCTGTTACATTCAGCTGGGTTTTGTTAATGGACTAAATTTTATCGTTTACAATGAAAGTTTTTTCCCCAACAATACGTTGTGATAGTCATTTGAAGGATACAACACATATTTATAAGTATTATCAATATGCACTATTAACCAATTGAAAATTTAAAGTACAACAGAACTTCTACTTTTCAAAAGAATAACTGTAATATACCTAAACATATATGAAAAGGAAAAGAGGAAAAAAAAAAAGCTTTAACCGCTTACCGTAGCTTCTGGATTGTGAATTAACACGCTAAGAACATCTACCAATTCCCCAAGATTATGCGGAGGAATGTTGGTTGCCATGCCAACCTGAAAATATACCCATATGTGAATAATATATATATACACACACAATTTCTGAAGAAGAACACGAACAAAAAAGAGGCAGCAGCTTTTGATTATGAAGGATAATGAAATCTTAAAAAAAATTACCGCAATCCCAGAAGCACCATTCAGTAATAAAGTTGGAAGTCGAGCAGGTAAAACTGATGGCTCTTTTTGTGAATTATCAAAATTTGGAGTAAAATCAACCTGCACCACATTAATCACATTGTGCACAAACATATTAATGATGCAAGTATATTAGCTGTATGACTAGATAATGAATGGATCTTACCGTATTTTGATCTAAATCTGCCAATAGCATTGCTTCTGTCAGTGCCTGCAAAAATAAAGCATATGAATGAAAAAGGGGACTTATTGAACAAGTAATGCACCATAAATATCAGCATGCCTACTACAATATCATGTCATAACTTTACTTTAATAGTTATCAAAAAAAGATTTTTTAGGGCCTTAATAACAACTTTTAATAAAGATTACTACTGATGACGGAAACTATTCATGATGACACATTTACTTGGACAACCAGCTATGTGGCACAGAGAGGTGGTCATGGAAAAACGAAAAGAAAAAAATAATGCTTTTGAATGATGGTTCACAAACTGCTTGAATATGTATCCGGACTCCAGCACAATGCAACATGTTCACACTCTGCCACTATCCAATGGACATAAAGTTAACAATCTGGATGAAGATCTTTTAACTTTAAAAACACTAAAAAATTATCACAGAATCATTATAATTGGCATGCATATCAGAGGGAGAGGGCGAGGGGAAGGACACACAGAGAGAGAGAGAGAGAGGTTGACCGATTGCTGGAGTAAACATGTATGATAAAGATCTTAATATTTATTCCGATATCATAAATATAAGAATAGCATGTCAGGACCAATATGGTGTTCAAGGTAACTACAACATATGAACATACTTCCAATCTGCATTCCGTGTAACGCATAGCAGCCGCAGGGTCAGCATCAATAGAACCAAAATTCCCATGCCCTTGGATTAGTGGGAATCGTAAGGAGAAATCCTGGAAATATTATTAAAGAAATCAGAACACTTGAATTAACTAATTAAAATTCGATCACATCAGAATTCAGCAAAGAAAAAGAAAACTAAAGAGCAAATTCAGCAGAATCCAGAAGCTGGAATTACGGGAAACGAGGTTTCCTTAAGTAATGACATTTTACTGTAATGACATTAAGGGGACATTCCCAAGTGTCCTAGGATACAGAAATTAATATACATAAAGAGAGAAAATCAAAAGATGCAGCAAAGGATGGTGTACCCTTTCTTGTACATTCAAAGAGTTACCAATGATGTGAGCTTCTGTTCTCCAGATTGATTACTCTACCGTCAGAAGCTCTTTTTTCTTTCCAGCCATAATACCAAAGACGCGCAAGTTTGTTGGTAAGGAAAAACTTTTTCATAAAAAATCCACCAAGAGCAGAAAGAAAAATAACCCACAGAGCTACATCTATATGAAGAAACTAAGATTGAACAAGGCACTGCACCGTTCCAATTTATTATAAATGGTCAAGAGGGAAGAAAACTCTATTAAAATTTTAAAAAGCAAAAAATGTCTACCGGACAAATAATCCACCAAAACAACACGTCAACAGAACCTGAACATCAAAGGAAACAGTACACTTTCTCTCATAATCAGATCCCCAAAACTACAAATTGCAAGCCTGCCTTCCATGCAATTACATAATAAAATGGCATAGAACAAAACTCAATGACACAGAAGCCAAAAGTGAGGACCAAAATCTGACTTTTTCCCCATAAAATCTCCATCCCCACTTCACTATAATTCTCCAAATCATCTACAACTAACGTTCCCACTTCAACTGTAGAAATGTATTCACTTGTTGGTTAATAGGAAATGCTATAGTTACCTGAGCCATTCGCACCAAGGAATCATACACGGCGGTGTCTCCATGGGGATGGAATTTTCCTAGAACCTATATTAAAGAGTGATGATACATGTTAAGTGTAAATGTAAAGACTCCGGGGCTTCAAATAAAAGAAACAATAAGTGTTGTAGTATTATTAACCTCTCCAACAACTCTAGCACATTTCTTGAACGGTTTCCGCGATACAATCCCCAATTCGTGCATTGCATACCTGTGGTTTGAAAGAAATGTAGAATATGAAGCATCAATCTGAGTCTCTGACTAATAATTAGTTAAGATGCCTAGAATTATTAGGGTTATTAGTCCTTTCTTTTCCCTACAGCTTCTCTCAGGAACCAAACAATGTGTAATCAAACATCACTTACAAAATCCGGCGGTGCACGGGCTTCAAACCGTCACGAACATCGGGCAGGGCGCGGCCGAGCAGGACGGACATAGCGTAGGCCATGTAGGCTTCAGTGGCCTCCTTATGGAGCTCAACGCGGACAATTCTTTCGCTATTCTCGCTTGTGTCCTTAACCAGCACACTCCCGTTCCCATCTTGCCCCTCGCCGGGGTCCTCCTTTTGGGGTTCGTCAAGGAGCCTCGCTTTAATCGGGCGGACGCGGGTCCCTTTGCGGGAGGATGATGCTGAAAGGAAGCGGAGCTCCGAGAGGTTGTGGCAGAGAGCGGAGAGTCGGGTCGGATTGAGCGGGGCGGCGAGGCGGTAGCGGATGATGGAGGAAGACAAGCGGAGAGTGGAAGCTAGGGCCATGGTAGGAGGGTGGAGGGAGACTGAGGGTTTCATAGAGATAGGGCAGAAAGCGCCATTTCGGGTTTTGGGGTTTTAAGATTACAAACTAAAACCCTGGCTTTGCGAATTGCTTTGGAATTTCGAGGGATGTTGCGCGCCAAGATGGATGGGGTTTCGACTGGGAAGCACGCACGTGACATTCTAGCCGGAAAAGCTTTGGGTTAATACATAGCATTCCACTAATCAATGTTTATTTGTTACTATAACCGTCGATTTAATGGTGAGCTTTAGTTGGATTGGTCGAGTGAGACCTCAACTCTTTGTTTACTTCTTATTATAACCGTTGATTTAATGGTGAGCATTAGTTGGATTGGTCGAGTGGGACCTTAACTCGTTGGCCAATTCGATAAATTCGGATTAGCATCGTTGAAACTCATTTTTACTCAAGAAAATGGGCAACCAACCCAACCACCCAAATCACTCAAGCGGATTGAGTTGGTGAGTTTCACGGGTTGGAATTAATTGTTTTGTTTTTAGTTTTTAATGTGAGTATGAGTGACAAATAATCCAAAATTCATGTCATATTAAACTTGAATCATGTGAATTTGGTGTTGTAAAATCACTACATGTTACATAATATTTGAATTATGGTTAAATAAAGTATACATAAACAAATGCATTTAATAACTATTTAATTTACGTTAATATAATGTATGTTTTAAAAGTGTTGACATTTGCCATTTAGTATTACGGTCTAGTAGTATTCCTTTTCACTTGTAAGTGAGAGGTCTTAGGTTCGATTATCGCCAAAGACGAATTTAAATCACATTATTGCTATCGTTTGTTTACAAGAAAAAATAAAAATAAAAGTGGTGACATTTGAATGGGTTAGTTTAATCGGGTTAAGAAGACTTCAACCAAACCCAATTCACCTATTGGATGGGTGATCGGGTTTCTATGCAATAGTAAATTTTTAAGGCTTTTTAGTCAAACCAATCTCTGAGATTGGCATAACTTCTCAGTCTAGTTCCTTAAACTAAAAATCAATAGAAGGGGTTAGTTTGACAAATATACTCATAAAAAGATGGTGACTCACGATGATTAGGAATTATAATTTAAAAATCTTCGTGGTCGATTTACATAACTTTTTGTTTATAATCTGAACTGATCATATAATAAATCACTTTGTAAATATCACTTTGTAACAAATCAATAACATACGAGATTGTTTAGTTATCTATTAAGAGAAGAGCCATTGTCAAATTTTTCCCCACTTTTTTCAAATTTGCCCTCACTTTTAAATACACAATATTGACATGAGAAGGGCAAAATAGTAATTTTGTACAGTTTGACAAAATGACAATCATATCCCTATTTTTCCTATTTTGCTCTCACTTTTGATTACATAAGGAGGACGAAAAACAGTAATTATGTACTTATTAAGAGAAATTGTTTCACCATCATTTTTTCGTACTCTTTTTAAAATTTTAAAAACTCATCACACTCCTTAATAAAAAAAACAAAAAACAAAATGAAATTATTCACACACATAGAGTGTGTGCTCATCGGTTAGTCATTTTATAGGGGTGTGTTAAAAAAATCAAAAACCAAAGCAAACCGAAACCGAAAAAATCGAACCGAACAAAAAAACCGAACCGAATTGAATTCTTTTGGCCCGGCCCGGTTTCAGTGATCTAGAAACCGAACCGAACCGAATTAATTAAATTATTATT
>JAOTRO020000035.1:329369-342208 GCA_028566515.2 Pyracantha coccinea | reverse complement strand
TAATATTAAGATAAAATATGCACTTATTAAGAGAAATTGTCTCACCATCATTTTTTTGAACTATTTTTAAAATTTAAAAAACTAATCACACTCGTTAATAAAGAAACAAAAAATAAAATGAAATTGTCCACACACACACACAAAATATATGCACATCGGCTAGTCATTTATATATAACTAAATATACGAATTTTATAAAAATATTACCAACTGTCTCTTTATTTAATTTTAATTAGTTTTTTTTTTTGAGGAAGATGATCGTGGTGTACTGTCGATATTAACAACATGTGCCCCTCTATACCTTTGTTAATTGAACTAAACATAATTAATATTAACTTGATAGTAATTAAAATAATAAAAAAATAAACTAAATATTCATCCAATTAACGAAGTCCCGTAGGCCACAGGTAAAAATGGGTAAATCTCAACTCCCACAGTCCTGAAGTATCAAATCCTTCTGAATTGGACTCCTCCTTTCAAGATTCTGTAAATCGGATAAACATTCCTCCTTGATAAAGACAAGAACAGAAAGCAGAAGCAGCAGGTAGAATTATGGCAGTCTCAGCCTTCAAATCCTCAACCAAAAGAAGCACTGCCGCCACCACCACCTCCAACTTCTCAGCACCGTCGTCATCGTCGTCATCTGCCGGCAGACAAATCACCGACAAAGATAATCCACCGCCAAAGAAAGCCCCAATCAGACGGTCAAGAAGCGTCAGCGCTTCCTCAAGGACCAGCCTTGACGCCTCCGCTGAAAGTTTCTTGAACAAAAGAGACAACCCTCTCTTCTGGTCTACTGACTCCCATGCTGTTGACTCTCAGAACCTAGTCAAACCCGCCAAATTCGACTCTGTAACGTGGAAAGATTCGAGACCCGACACGTCCACTGGCGCTGATACTAGAAGGGGTCGATCCGCTGCGCGGGATGCCGACGCTTTGGGGACCCGGAAGGAGGTGGGTCGGAGCTTGTCGAGGGTTGACCCGGGACGCCGGAACCGCTCGGTTTCGCGTGGTCCAGATTCCAGAGGGCTTTTCGTCAATCCCAAGGTTTTGTATTATCTTGATTTCTATTCAATTTAGAGTAATTCGGATTTGGGAAACCGAAAAAGATGATGGATTTGCGTTTTTTGTGTGTGTATAGAGTGAGGATGAACAAGAATGCGGTTCATTGAGTAAGTTGGGCAATGATAGGAAAAAAGGTGGTTTAGTTAGAAGTAGTTCTGCTGTGTTGGATCAGGTGAAAGGCCTGCGGACGTGGTCGAGTCAGCATTTGCAGGAATCGGATGCAAGTTTGGTAAAACTTAAGCTGACCCATTTTCTGAATTTGTATGATATGACTTGTAGTGTTATTATTAGCATCTTGATTGATGACTCTGGCTCTTGTTGTTTGTGATTGTCTTTCAGTCTTCGTCACAGTTTCTAAATTGGGAAGATGGAGTTTCGGTTGCAAGTTCTTTGTCTGGAGCTGAAGAGAAGACTGTTAAAGCAGTTTGTGAACAGTTGAATGTGAACTGCGGGCGTCCTTTCAATGATTTGGTTTGCATATTTCTTTTGTTTTTGTGAAATGCTGGTCTGCAAGCTAGTTAAGATATAAGTTGGAATGCTGCCTTTGAATATAGGTAGTTGGTTATGATAATAAGATAAGTTGCCTTCTAATTTCAGTCAGTTCAAGAGAATCATCTGGAAGGGGATACCACAACCAGTAGTATATATGAAACAGTTCGTTCTGAAGTTCGAAGAGCTATATCTGAGATTCAAAACGACCTTGCAAGTGTAAGTTCTTGTGGATTTTATTTAAGGATTCTTATAGGTGTCTAATGTATTATTACCTTGTATGCAAGTTAAACATGATCGTTTTGGTTGAATAGCTTTACCTTTTCGTTTGGGTATCTACTCTTAATTTCTTAAACCGTTCTAATAGGAATTCTTTCTAGCTAAAGTGAGGAGGCCTTTTCAAATTGAGTAGGATGAATTAAAATTTCACATGAATTCATTAAGAATTAGTTTGTCTCAATTTGCCAAAGATTCTATTTTGTTTCTCAAAGTAACAATTGATTTCCCTTATTTGACAAGGAAAATGTTATAGTTGATGATGCATTTTCAATGGAAAACTATGCCCAGCATCTTAAACTTACACTTGGATGTACTAAATTATATAGACAGTCATAAGCAGTGCATATTTAAATAACCTATATCTATAAACACTATGATATTGGCACCTCGCCAAATGTGAAACTGCAATTTGATATTGTTCTATGTGAATTCAATTCTATGGACTTGGATACGTCAATAGAGATCTCAAGCCATCACAATTTTGGATTAAATTAATTTGATGTGCACGTTTACAATTTGGTGAATGTTTTGGAGGTGTTAAGGTGCTCAATCAAGAGATCTTAATGAATCTATTACGTCTTGAACGGACAGATAACCTCCAGATTTTTTATTGGTAGATTGAGAATTCATCTTTTGGGTTTTGGCATTTGTGGTATACGGATTGTGACATTATCAACACTACAAGTGACAACTATGTGACAGCCACTTTCTTCAGTTGACTTGTAATTTAAGTTTTTTTTCGGTCAAGTATACATAATTTAAAGTTTTTTTGGTTGAGTATACCGAGAAGAATGTATCCATACCATATGTACATAGGTTCCCTAGTTTCTGTAATACTTATTAAATTAGTTTTTGTGCTCTAATGATGGCAAATAGGCAATGCTGAGATGCCGGCATGTGTTTATAATTCTTGCTTATTTGCTTGCAAAATGCAGTCACAGTTATTTGATATTTTCTCTTTCCTTCCTATAATCTCAGGCTATGCAAAGGAGTAATACTCCAGCACTTGCAAATACTGACATTTCTGATATCCCTCCTGACCTGGTAAATCCAAGTGCCGTTGAATTAGTTTTGGACATCAGAAGAGAATATGCCAAAAAGCTGGAGCAGGTAATTTTCCATTTCCGTAAACTGACTAGAATTTTGTCACGCTGAGCAATCTATTGTGGCTTAATTGAAAATGCCATTGTTGTAGAACTTACTATATGTTAGCATTTGAGCAGACATCTTCATGCCTTGATTTAACTAATAGGAGTAAGTGCAAACAATTTCTTCAAGGTTTAGAGTTTACTTTAGCCATACAGTAGAGTATGTCTCATTGTGTTACCATTGGCATCTTCTTGTGGGTGTGGTTATTGCAGAATGTCCATTCATTGTTGGCTGGCGTACTGTGTGGAAGTACTTATGTAATCTATTTATTTTATGATGGTGTTTATTGATGTGCTTTAACAGAAGTGTTTAAATTACTTTTACAGTCTTATAGTATCTCCATATTGCAAGTGCGTAGGTTGAAATCTTTGAAGTGGTTGCTTCATGAACCTATGTTAAGGGTTTCAACATATGTAGTTTCCCCGTTTCGACAGGTCCTTGGGTGATGGTCTTTTCAGTGAATTGCAGTGACTTCTGTTTATCAGCATGATCTGAAACTTTTTATGTTGACATGTTTTACAAGAGAGGTTATTCTACTAGGCATGCTACATCAGATGTGACATTAAGGAAACAATTATTGTACTAGACATGCTAAGATTCCATACTCTTTTTTCTTTTCTGTTGTTACCTCTTCTCCTATTTGTTTCTGGGGATTAAAACTCATAAAGGACCCATGCCTTAAGCTTGCAGTCACAGGAACGTGCTAGAAAACTTCAATCAGATCTGGCTGTTGAGGAGCACCGTGCACAAGAGCTCAGCAGAATTCTGAAGGAAGTTCTTCCAGATCCCAAGACCCCTAGTGTGCCAAAGTCTCGCCAAGGAAGAAAAGTAAGATTTTTTTTTTTCTTCCCCTGTCTTCCCTCTAAATTTTTACTTGAAGTCCTGTGCATATACTTTCATTTATTTTATTGGGACCATGATAAGCGTGTTTGCTTTTCTTGTGTATGATCTTCATTGCATTTGTACCTCTTACTAAATTTGCACATGGTGCTTCTTGAATTTCAGTCAACATTTTCTAGAACCAAAATGTATTTGAATGTTCAAGCAATAATTCTCAATGAAAAATAACAGAGTTTACAAAATCTGAGATATGGTAAGTGTATTTCTGAATTTATATTCCACGAACTTCATGAAGCTTAAATCTCAATAAGAAAAGATAAACCACACAACTCAACACAAGAATTGTTGACGTGGAAATCCCAGAAAGGAAAAAACTGCGAGAACTTTATCAGTTGGAAATCCACTATGAACTCGGTCAATTACATGGTCAATCAGGGGTAATTAAACTCAATCCTATCTAACCTAGGTAATAGGGCAATTAGCATTACCACAGTGTAGCACCAATTCATCTGAGGACTCGTATGCTTCAGATCTCGATCTATGCAGCCTCTTGAGGTCACGTCTTAATATAAACTCTAGAAGTTTCTTAGTCCAAAGCTGTAAACTAAGCAATGATACAGGATTTTGAATGGGTTCAACTAATTGATGCTTATTATAAGAGAGCTTATTTAAAATTCGGGGAGAAAAATTAAGAGCAAGCTCAGCAAAACAAGGTATCTGGTTTTCTCATTAAAATGAATATCGATAATCTTAAATCTGGAGGGAAGGAAAACCTTCAGTTAAGTATGAAGAAACATGAGTCCGCTGCAGGTTTATGATTCACTGGGTAATGTGGAAGGTCAGAAAAGAATATTAAGAAAATGATGCAATACATACAACCTTATTGAGCTAACGTTCATATATGAGTTCTTAATGTCCCAAGCACTCATGAGTTAAGTTGTGGAATGAGTCAACATAGAGGCTTCGATCTTGATCATCCTAGAAATTTAGTGTTATCCTGACATCCTAAAGCCTTAAGCAAGCTTGTTTTGCAAGGTCTAGGAAAATGCCAATCACAAAGGTTCACATTTACAATTTCACTTAAAAGTGTAATTCTTTTGCAAAATGTCATCTGTTTGTGCACAAATGCTTTATATAAGTGAAATGTTTTTCACCCCTTGTCCTTCTTCTCTGTTATTGTTCATGGATAAATTGTGGAATGTTTTTTACCCCTTGTTCTGCGTCTCTGTTATATTTTGGTTATGGATAAATTTGCATTCTTATAAATAAATTATTGGAGAGCAATTCCTTGCATCCATAGATAGTTGAAGTTCTTACAACTAGCATCTAAGAGCTTAACACTGTTGTTTTTTTAACTTTCCTTCATTTTATTTTATTAAATTGTGAGTACAGGCTAGTATTGAAAGAAGAAAGATGTCCAAACGTCTAACGGATGAAGCCATGGCTTATTTTGATGAGTGTGTATCCCTATCAACTTTTGACAGTTCCGACTTCTCATCCCCAGAGGACCCACCATTCAACTTAACTGGCTTTACTACCCCAGTTGGAAAAGGCTCATCTTTACTCCAAGCAAATTCAGTTGCTTCAGTCACCAATAGCTCGAATGTTTGCCTCAATGATATAAAGGTCCATCTCATACCTTGGTGCTTATTATTCCATTTCCAGATTTCTTTTTTGTATGCCTTTCTTCCCCTAAATAGCACAGTAATCAACGAAAAAATTGACTACTTAATATTGGTTACTAACTTGCACGTGTGTCATTATATGGGTACAACTTTTTGCATAATTCTAAAACCTTACTGGATATCGATTCAGACAGCTGCTCATTTACATTTTTATGGTCCAACTACTGAAACAAACGCAAGTCAAATTGTTTGTTTGTAAATGTAATACAACAACAACAAAACCTTATCCCACTAAGTGGTTAAATTTTGAAAAGTAAATTGTTTGTTTGTAAATGTAATAAGTTATAAATATTTTAGATTTGAATTATAAGACTATTGAAAAGTAAATGTCAAATATGTTTTTGTTGCTAGATGTCATATAGTGATAAAAGTATATGGTCTTAATGCATGAATTATGTAGGAAATTTGTAGGGCTGCAGATAGGGTTTTCTAGGCTTATGGCCTGGTTTGGAAATCTAAAGTTCCTATTTACTTGGTAAGTGGCTCATGGGAAAGTTAACACTTGTGACCTGCTCCATTCATGCCTACAACCTGATTGGTGCATTTTATGCAACAAAAGTTCAGTCTGTTGATCATTTGTTTCTTCACTGTCCGGTGGCTTTAAATCCATGGTTGATTGTTTAGGGTGTTTGGTATGAGTTGGGTTTTACCTAGGGATTGTTATTATGGTAGAGAAACATAAATTACCAAGAAGGGGAAGAAAGCCAAGGTCTTATGGGGTTGTATAGTTTCAGCTATCTTTTGGGCCATTTGGATGGAAAGAAACAGGCTGATTTTTTAGAATTACGCGGTCAATAGAAGGGAGGATCTGTGGGATAAAGTTTGGTTATGGTCATCTCTGTGGGCATCAGTTACTACAGAAATTAGAGATTTTTCTTTTTCAGAAATTTTGTGTAATTGGAATGCTGCTATTTGTCAGTTTGTGATGTTTTCATAGTTTCTAGTGATGTTGCTATTTATTCTTTTTTGTTTGTGCTTCTGTGCACTTCTTGCCCGCTCTTGTATTTTTATTGTTTCTTGCAATAAAAGTTGTTTTCTTCTTCAGAAAATTATGGTGGCTGAGAACAAGTGGCAAGTTTGATTCTAATTACTGGCATATTAGGAGAAACAGAACTCATCAAAGTGAAATATTATATTGTCATCAAGTTTTTTTCTACATTGTTCTTTCTCCTCATTCTTACTAAATTATAATGCAACTCCAAAAACTGTCTGTTCCAAGGAAAAAAAAAGAAGCAAAAACTGGTCATTTCAACGGTTTTTTAAAACTAGTTTGTGGTTGTTTGTCCCAGTCTTTCTAGTTCCTTATGCAGGTTCAATTACAAAATCATAGTGGTTCAAGTTAATTGTGCACTTCTAGAGTCATTTAGTTATATATGTTTGGCCAAATTGCATTTGTGCTCAAGAGTTTGGGTCATTTTATACTTTGGTTTTCATAGTGCAAAGGGTTTAGGTTTAGTTCATGCAGCACCCAATGGCATGGATGTCCAGGGTGTTATCCCTGTGATCTTGTGCTGCCCCAAAGCAATACCCATACAAGTGCATAACCAAATACCCTTGCAGTACTTTTGATAAAAATCTAATGTGACCATACTTGCAATCCATATACCGCAGGGATATGATTGAAGAAACTGAAACCTACATCAAACAGAGTGGATAAGGACCCAAGTATAAGGACCAATAACCTTTATTTTTTGTTATTAAAGGATTTGTTTACTTTTAGTTTCTCTTGTTCCATAGTAGTTGAATAAGTACCCATGTGGTTTACATATTTGGTTCGAAGCAGAGACTGCGTCTTTTCCTTCAGAATTTCTTCTCCAATTATGAAACTGCGCTGTCGTGAGGCAAATAACCAAGGGGCATTATTTCTACCCTGGAAAATCTGATGTTGCCAACTTGTAAACAGTTCCATGAAAGGAATATTAACTTTTACATTGAGAGAATGGAGATAAAAAGATAGAAGAATTCATGACTTGTTTTGGTGCAAGAAGATTTGAAAGAAATTTGAGTCTACAATATTCATGGCTTGTTTTACTAAGAAGTTGTTTATCCGTTGTTTGATGAGGAATTGTAGAAATAAACTTGATTAGTCATCTTGTTCCCTAGTTTGAAAGACAATGTATCTCAACCATAGTCTTGCGTTTTTGACGTTGAAAACCATGAGCTTGCAAAAGCAATTTACTGAAAATAATCTAGTTTCTGAAAACATAATGTCCATTTTTTCAGGAGTTGAACATCGAAAGTCAGTTTTCCAATGAACGGCATGCTTCAGGCCTGATGGCCAGAGGTGGTCCTAGGGAGCCGGCTCTGAATCAAATTAGTCCTAACAGTGCCAAGAGAGGCCAGGATTGGAAGTTCTCGTTTGCTCATAAGCCAGCAGCAGAAACCCTTGATCTTCAACAGGACATTAGGAAGTACGTCAGACATTTTGAGAAAGGAAATGAGAAAGATGACACGGAATTGCAGATTGTGCGATCAAACTGTTGTGATTTGGGTGAGTATAAATTGCAGGCCGCAGCACAAAGCTATATGTTCGACAGGGTCTTGTTTAGAAACAGAATACAGATGGGTGGTATTTTACTCTGCGGTACTGGTATTTCGAACCCCTTTTCCCCTTTTGCTTCATTTGTTTGAGATTGTGGTGTGAGGCAGAGCCATAAATAGAACAATGTCTTGGCTTTTTTTGGAAAATATAGGCAGAAATAGAACAATGTCTTGAGAGTGAAGTTGGGTGTAATTAGTTTTTTTTATCTTCTTTGTTAAAATTTTGTATAAGGGTGTAATTTGTATTGGAGGGCCGGGAAGGACAAGGGTGATAGTCGAGATGTAGTGCGTGTGTGAAGGTAAAAGAGTGGTTTGATGTTAAAAACTTTTACACACCGGTGTAATTTCCGTCCCTAATCGCTTTGTGGTGTTGATTGTAAACTTGTACCAAAAATGGTTTAATGGAATGAAGTGTGGACCACCGTGGCTTAGAATTTTCATTTGGAATAAACTGTTTTGCTTGCCGGGCCTACTTAGTGGGATAAAATTTTATTGTTGTTATAAAAACTGTTGTGCTAGGGCTAGGGTGAAGCCTGCCTTGTCCATCATGTTTCTCTTTTGATTAGTTGAATGTCTGCAAATGCATTAGGTTTTGCAATTATCGCGCCAATGTAAGATTCTTGATTCATACTTTCATCGCCAAAAAGTGAAGAGCAGTAGTTGATCTTAATTGCATCAACTACTAAGATTTAAGAAGAAAACCAAGAGAGTTGTTCTAACGCTTTCCGTGATAACATCCATTCTTCAAGCAGATTGAGCAGGTAACCAATGAATCAAACCGTCCCTGTGCACCACATGAAAGTCAATTTTGTGTGGATTATACACCTTTCGAGTGAAATTTGATTTAAATATTTTTTTTTTATTGTTTCAGCTATTGGATTTAATTTTGGCCAGTTAGATTTTTATTTTTTTTAACCGTTTTATATTCGATCTTTGTTGTTCGATTTAATGTAGCCGTCAGATCAACCAATGGTCTAATTATGCAGCCGTCAGATGAAAAAAAGAGTCGTTGCTCTCAGAAAGGGTGATCGACAAAGTTGTTAGGGGTTAACGCTTTGTCGCATGAGGGGCGTTGCGTGCTTCTGTGCACTGCGGCTGGCGAGAAGCGAAGCGCATCTACGTCTAGTGGTTGGACCATTGTATATCCTAGGCTCAAATTTTAAGCTTTAACTCAACCATTGCATTTGGTATGATAAATGGTACACCCTATTTGTTTTTTGATCTTCTTGAATTAATTTGATTCGCCGGCTGAAAATTGAGAGAAATGTTTATAAGGTAAAAAGATGTGTGTGGATAATACCACCCTTCAATTAATCACCAGGTAAATATGTCCAAGAAAAGGATACCAATTTGAAGCACCATCCTTCAATATCAGCCCAACAATATGGTTGTTGATGTAGTTTTTGCACCCCAGTGAGGGCAACCTTATTCATCACCAAAACAAGGTCCTAAAACAAATGAGTTGGCAAACGACACTTTTAAAGAATAGCAACCTTTAGAGAGGCTCTTAAAGAGAGGGCCTACCCAAACCCATGAAAGCAACAGACGCACACACGGCAGATCCTTCAAGTTTTTAAAAGTTTAAAGGATGCATACATACATACATACATACATACACAACCGATAGTGAGAGGGAGAGAGATTGTGTTATTTCAAAGCTTGGAGAGCAAGTTCGGATCGGCAGCATGGCTGAGTGCAGATGCCAAGTGTAGGGTGTTTAATTAACTCCGAGTTAATTTAACCCACTCCTAACATTGACCCCTGGTTAACTTCATCGGTCCTGCTTCTTTGCTTCTTTGCTTCTACAGTGGACTGTCTCCTCCCTTCCCCTCCCCCTCCCTTTTTTGGTGAACCACTTTTGGCTACCAATGCCACTTCTTCTTCTTATGCTTCTCCAAGTACTCCTCCTCCTCCTCCTGCATTCAACTATCTCACCATAAAAACCTCACATGCATTTATTCATTTTTTTTGAAGTCCACAACTTATCCAGATGAAGAGGTCCTCTAGTTTCTCTTGCTCTTCTTCTTCTTCTTCTTTGTGCTTGGGGCAGGAGATTCCGAAACACAACCTTCAAGCCGAGATTCAGAAACCGAAACCGAAACGCGTTCGGAAGAACAGAAAAACCGCAGAAGCAGCAGCAGCAGCAGCAGACAAATGCAAGCATGGCAACACCCCAAAGTCAGGAACAGGAGGAGGAAGAAGCTCCATTTACAGAGGGGTCACTAGGTCACCCATCTTTTTTAATTCATTAATTTTACAATTTCTGCACTGAAATTGCATGCCGACTTTCTCGATTTATTTTTGGTGGATTGCAGGCACAGATGGACCGGGCGATTTGAAGCTCATCTGTGGGACAAGAGTTCATGGAACAACTTCCAGAACAAGAAGGGACGACAAGGTAGTATTTTAATTTCTAAATCCGGATTGGATCAATTTTTCTTGGTTTTTTCTTTTTTAATCTAATATAAATATAAATATATATTTTGTATTTTGTATTTTGTATTTTTCCTGTTTCTGACTACGTTTTTGTTCCTGTGAATCCCTGTCAATACAACGTTCATCCGCACCGCTTTTGCCGCTGCTTAATTAGTTTATTTGGGTAAGTCAGACTCTTTCCTGCTTGTTCTACTGTTACATTATTTTCCAATCTTAATTTTTTTATTTTATTTACTCTTTATCTTTCCATTTTTAATTTTAATTTTCTTATTTAAGAAAGAAAAACAAAGATTCTTCTCTTAAGTAACCCTTAATTATGTGGTCAGTGGCACCCGAGAGGAATGTTACCCTTGCACTCTGACGTGGGTTCAAATCTTGTTGGCTTTTTAATCTAGCATTTAATTTAACAAATTTATCTTTTGACAAAAAAAAAAAGTGGTCAAAGTGGCTGCCTTGTGGTTATTAATTAAAGTAATAATACAATTGGTTAGAAATTTGAAGAAAAAAAATTTCAAATCAATTATATTATGACACTTAGGCTTAATATACCGAACCATGTTTTCGGCACATCAAAATATTCTCCTCTGCGTGTTTTTGACGTACCCATTATTTTGTATATAGATATATAGGCATTTGGAAATTTATTAATGTAATTGGTGTTGCATACAGGGGCCTATGATAGTGAAGAGGGTGCTGCTCATACCTACGATCTAGCTGCCCTTAAATATTGGGGGCCTGGTACAATACTCAATTTCCCGGTACATTTATTGTTCCTCCATCTTTTTAGTTTCCATATAATGTAACTCTTCTCTCACATTAAACCGTTACGTACGTGGTTCGCTTGTATGTTTGTGTGACAGTTTAGTATTAAAGATTGTACTCACTACTACATGTTAACTTCTACTAACCTTACCGCGCTAATTTATGATTGAATGTAAATTTATCTTGCAGCTAGAAACGTACACAAAGGAAATTGAAGAAATGCAAAAGGCAACCAGGGAAGAATACCTAGCATCCTTGCGCCGGCTGAGCAGTGGATTTTCGAGAGGAGTTTCAAAGTACCGTGGGGTGGCGAGGTAAGTAAATTCGCACTTGCATGCCGAAAATTGGACAAAATGTGGCTAGCATTGTTCAAGATCACGCTATTGCTTGCTGAAATCAATGTTTCTCACAGGCATCATCACAATGGGAGATGGGAGGCGAGAATCGGAAGAGTTTTCGGAAACAAGTATTTATACCTCGGAACTTACAGTATGTACTTCAACCCCATCTCTTTACTTTTATTATGTTTTCTCCAATTTTAGATGCATATAATGCATTTTCCAAAATGAAAACTAAAGAAAAATCCTCAAAAACTTTAGTTTTAATAAAAATGACAAATAAAGGTGTAAGTGAATAGTACTACGAAGGATAAAAATGTTCTTTTTCGTTACAAATGAACAGTACTGAAAATATTTCGTTAAAACTCTTTTTTCTAAAAGCTTCAAATTTCTTTCACTCTCCATGCGTTGACATTTTCTTTGTCACACACACACTCCAATTTCATAAGCTTGTGGCTCAGTCAATTTTCACAGACGTGATACGTGGCTCCTACGTTTTCATTCCGGTCTAAAACTTAATTAAATTAGGGTATACATGTCAAAAATTAAATTATGATACATGTCAAATTCATGAGGTTTTCTATTCAGTACGAATAATAAAATAATTATTAATTAAATTATCTCCTCCTAGCAAAGCCCACAAGTAAATTCCACAGGCGAGACAGGACCACCAAAAATGTACCAACTATATTTTGTACAAGTAAATGAAAATCATTTTCTCTCTTTCAAAATCCCATCAACTATATCTATGTTTAAATTTTCGAAATTAGTAGGGGGATAAAGACGCTTTCTTTTGTTCGAGTGGTATTCTAATTTAATCTATATTATGGTAAGAAAGATTTCAATTTAAAGTATAGAAATGCATGTCACTTAGTAAATAAGAAATTTTGGATTTGATTTTCGCTAAATGCATATTCGAACCAAATTATTATGTTTGTGACTTGGCTCAATCACTTATTTGTGTAAAGAAAAATGCTAAGGAGGCCATGTTTTTGGGCCATATGTTGGAGACCACACGAAGCCGTGCTTAGTCATTGGATTATTATTTTACCAATGCATCATATGTGGTTTACAAAATATGATTTTAAGCAGATGACCTAGTTAGCATTATTAAATAAATATCATTGTATTCAGGAAAATAAAATCACAAAAATGCATGTTGTTTTAGCCAATTTTGAGATCTGCCCTTAAGAACAAACCCCGCCCTGTGCCTAATGCTATTTTTTAGGTTTTATTCCCCTCCCCTCCCCACCAG
>JAOTRO020000035.1:264307-274700 GCA_028566515.2 Pyracantha coccinea | reverse complement strand
AAAATGAAACAAAAGGGTGTAGAAAGATGGAGATACACCTAATTTGGTGTCTCGGAGATCATCACTTCCATCTTTTCAAATGAATTAGTTGCTACCAATGTATATACAAAGGCTTTCTTCTTTTGATTTGTTCTAAAAGCATGCCTAATTACTTGACGGTTCACAGAGAGGTTTAAGATAGATATGCAAAAGTATAAATAGATTACCAAAGTATAATCTTTCAACATGCCTCAACTGAGCCAAAGAACAAGTTAATAGTATGGAAATTGTTAAATCTAATTAAGGAGTGATGGGAATGGTGTACAAATAGATTTAACAATTCCCATATTGCCAAGGTGTTGTGGAGAGGTTACATCTTTGCTGAGGGCATGTTGAGTTACACTTTTGGATGTCCAACTTAACCTTGAATGGGCAAGCAAGTAATTGGTAATGTATTTAGACCATGTGAAAAAAAGATAGAATGTGTATATATATTGGCGGCAGCCAATTCCCTTGAAGAGAAAGGTTAGCAGAACGATTGCAAAAAAAGCTTTAAACAGACGACCTAAAAATGAATTTTTGAAATCTAGAGTTGGATAAATCACTTACTATTGGTGGCAGCGCGGTTCATGCATGTGTTCCAGCGTGATTCATCAGACTTGGGTGAGTTGGTGGAAAAGAACTTGATTAAAACTGTGAAATTGAATAATAATGAGAATGAATTGTAATGAATTTAAAGATATGAAAAAATTGAAGAAAAGTTATACCTTTTTCTTTTCTTGGATTTGAAATTTTTGAAAGCCTGACCTCCTTTTTTTTCAGTGTAGACAATAGATTGAGAAGGCCTTTTACAGAATTTAGACATGTATCCCAATTTGATGTAAGACAGCATATAGACATGTGTTCCAGTTCCTATCCTCACCTGTATTCAAGTATTTGAAAATAAGGAAAACGTGATAAGAAAATGTGTAACAACTTGTGCTATACGTAAAGGCTTTTGTAACGAACATTAGTTGTGATTTAGGTTGCCATTGTATCATGCTCATCTTCTTAAGTTATAAAAACAAAATAATAAAATCTATAGTTACATAATTTAAAAAAGCTGAATGAAAAACAATAGAAATTGAAGGAGCTAAACACTATTCCCTAAAATCCAATTCTGTGTCATGAAACAACTAATGAAGAAGTAAAAAAAACAACAGGGCAACACACATAGATAGAGAAGTAAAGTGTTTGAATAGCAACATGTCACAGTCTACTTTAAAATTTTATATCTAAAAAATAATTAAAGCGTACCAAAACATTTTTCCAACTATGAAACGTTGAATTTTTTATGTTCTCTTCGAACAAAAATGAAAACTGGAGTTATAAACAAAGAAGAAAAAGTAATGAAAGTGAAAGAAGAAACGTACATTGAGCCAATGAGGAATGAGGCATACGGGACACAAACTAAAGATTTTGGTATGATGATCTGCGTATTAGAAAAATGAATTTTCAATTTTCAATTAATAAATAAATAGATAATGAAAACAGAAAGAGAAAGAAAGAAGAAAAAGATATCAAAAACAGATGATACCGTACCGCAACACAATTGGATGGATCAATGGTAGCACAACATTCCCTTTTTTATCAGGACGGGTACATATTTATTTATGATCTATCCATTTATGAAGTTAAAAACTTGATTCTAAATTTTGTAGCACATCTTTAAATACTATATTTGTAGTATAATTGTTTGAATTGTTTTCTCCATTTTCTATCAAAATTTTCAGACCTTCTCTTGATGTGACTCTAGATAATGCAAATACAATTGACCATGGGTAAAAACAGGTTCTAGGAGATACAATCCAACTTGTTTCAATGATTGTCCTTGACTTTTATTAATCGTCATTGCATAACATGGTCTAACTGGAAATTGTCGTCTTTTAAAAATAAAAGGCCATTTGCTTTCAGTTGCTGTAAGAGCGATCCTAGGTATGAAAACCTTGTGACCGATATTGGTTCCAGCAAGTATTTTGGCTTCGATAATTCTATTAAATAATTGTGTAACAACCAGTCTAGTTCCATTACATAAACCAAGAGGCTGATTTAAATTTCGTAACAACATAATTGGCATCCCAATTTTTAAAATCAAGTTATGTGTAGGCAAACCATTGAATTCAAGTTTGTTTAAAAACTCTGTAGGATACAATGTTTCAAGATTTTCAACATTTCCATTTGAAGAACACAGAGAATCATAACTTAAAAATACATGTTGTTCTCCAGGTACTAAATTAATTATATAATTATTCACATCTGATACAGTTGTGTTTCGAGGTGTTACAATAGCTCGCTCTCTTAGGTATGCAAAATTGTCAAAAGAATTTTCAAAATCAGGATAAGTTGCCAAAAAAATTGAAGAAATTGGATCTGTAGAAGAATGAATTATCAAATCTTCAGGTATTTGAATAAAAGATGTGTCTGCATCATTTGAATCATTTATTATGTCATGAATTTGTCCATCACCTATTTGTAAAATCCAATGTGCAAAATCTTTGATTTTGTTTTTCTCATCAATGCTTAAATCATTTCTTGATAGTCTCATATTCTCTTTTAAATGAAAAAATTTTAAATGTGACCATAAATAAGAGCTATTTAAAGTGGCATTTATTATATCTTCTTTACTTGCTCCAGGAATAACAGGCAATATTTGTCGGAAATCACCACCTAATAAAAGAGGTTTACCGCCAAATGGAACATTGTTATCTGGAGCGTGTAAATGTGATAAAATGTCACATAATGATTTATCCAATGCCTGAAAACAATATTTATGATTCATAGGTGCTTCATCCCATATAATCAAATCTGTTTTTTCAATTAATCCAGCAAGATGAGTTTTCTTTTTTATTGGACAAATTGAGGCATCAGTAAGAACCAACGGAATTTTAAATCTAGAATGAGCTGTTCGACCACTTGGTAATAACAAAGATGCTATTCCTGATGATGCTACAGCCAAAACAATTTTACCTTCAGATCTAAGTTTACTAATAATTGTATCCCATAAAAAAGTTTTTCCAGTACCACCATGACCATATACAAAAAATAATCCTCCTTTTTTTGTAATTACAGAATCTATAACAGAATTATACACATATTTTTTATCTTGATTAAGTTGTGACTTTAAAATTTCATGTTTTTTGGACAATTCTTCACAATCGTAATTTAACTCCTCTTTTAAAAGTTTATTTTTGATTTCCAACATTTTTTTTCATCAGGCAGTGGCAAATTATATTTAATCAAAGAGGTAGAAGCATTGTTAAAAAGTAATTCCAATTCAAATAAGACAGAATTTTTTAGTTCATTCTCTGGTACAATCATATCAGGAATTCCAAAAGTTTTTCGCAGTTTGTATAAGATATCATCATACATGTTTTTCCAATGAGTGTTAAAAAGAATTTGAGGATTTGCAACATCACAATATAAAAGTATTGTAACAAACAATTGTCTCAATTGAGCAGATGATGCAACATGTACATCAGTTGATAAAGCTTCTGACCATTCTTTATCATCACCTAATAATCCTAATGATTTACATGCTTCTTGATATGAAGAATGAACAACACCATTAACAGTTTTGATATCATCAAAATCTAATGCACCTGTTTTTAAATTCAAAAGCATTCTTAAATAATATAATTCACCTGATGCAGGATGTACATATGCTATTCTGCCAATTGAACCTTTGCGTTGTCTTGGTTTCCAAATTCTTTTCCGTGCATCATACAAAAATCTGGATGGCATTTGTGCATAAGTTAGTAAACGCGCTTCACTGTAAATTTTATTTGCTTCAAACCAACTTGTTAACATTGTATGTTCAAAAGCTTTTTGCTTAATAATTGATTGCAGCGATTGGTCACCACTGAAAACAATATTTTGTTGTAACGGTAAATGCACGGGCAACCGTTCAACAGAAGGTTCTCTATGATGTATTGAATATTGAAACAATCTCCAAACAGCTTCATAAGGTGATAAGTATCTACAATTTAAATATACTAATATTTCATCATTCGAATCTTGTTGAAGAAGTAATCTTGCTCTATCTGTACCTTTATTAACGTATTTGAACAAATATTTTATAAGCATAGATTGACAACACAATTCAACATTTATATGAGCATTGTATCTCAAAAGTAGTTCGGCATTATATGGAACAACAAAGCTGTTATCAATTTTGATTCCATTTTTTGTTACAAATTTGGAATCATCATCACGACGTTTATAAATTGGAAAACCATTAGGTTCAAAAATAGTCTCATTTTTATACGGTTTAGGAAAGTTTTTGGAGGACTTATTTTCTTTCATGCAGGGAGACTTTTGATTAATGTGACCACATGGACCATGAATCATAAACTGATTGACGATTTCATAAAGTTTTGGATTGGCAATTTTATCAGGCAGCTCAGCTGAAATAATACTGTCTATATCAGATGGAATAAGACATTTAAAATTTGATTTTAGCCATATCAACATATGAGAATGAGGCAATCCTCTTTTTTGAAATTCAATTGTGCAGACATCTGTTTGTAAAAATAAAAAATAAAAATAAAAGAGACAGAGAAAAAAAAAATCAGTTTGATAAAAAAAAATAATAATGCAAAAACTGATATAAGAGTTTAAGTTTTTGAAACTTACTTGCTTGAACATCTCCAAAAGGCTGTCCAGACTTTATAAATTGAAGCATATCATCAAGTTTCATTTTAAACACTCTTGCAATTATATCAGGTCTATCTTCAGGCTTGAATCCTGGTTTTTTTTTCAAATTCTCTAATGATTTCTGGCCACTTAACATTGCATGTAAATGTTATGAATAAATCAGGATGTCCATATTCTCTACAAATAGCCATTGCATCTTGATAATTATTAATCATATATCTAGGACCACCTGTATATGAAGCGGGTAATATAATTTTTTGTCCTAAATTGTTTGCATCATTATCACCTTTTGAAACTGCATCATAAATTCCTTTGTAAACTTCAGTTCTTAAATTTTTTTGATTTAGCCTGATATAATCTAATCTATCTTCTTCAAGTGTTGCATAAGAATCTACCAAATACTGTTGAAAAAGTCTACCTCCTTTTAACAATGTAGTTAAATATGGTTCTCGTTCTTGAATTTGATAAGCTATAAAAGCTCTCATGGGTACTCTTTGTCTTTTAGTTTTTGCACCATCATAATTTTCACTCCATTTCAAATCAGGTCTGTAGCCATCTTCACCATATGGAAAAAGAATAGGATATTGTAAAGACATAAATTTTGGATTCAACTTTGTAACGCGTTTTAGTCCTTCACTTTTAGACTCAATAATAATATCTCTGTTAGAATCAAAAAGTCCTATATCACCGACTATTAAACCACCTATTTCATCACTTGTCGGTTGGTCATATTGCTTGCTATCACTTGTTTGCCTTGCTAACAATTTCATTTTTAAAGAACTAAGTCCATCAGTTTCAAATTTATCTTTGCTGTTCGAAAAAGTTTAACTAACTCATTTGATGCATCAAACATTTTAATTAAACCTTCAACAATTTTTGGATCAAGCTTGTTATTATTTCCTTCACATTCAAAAGCTCTTAAACGATTTTGTACTTCATTATATGTATCATAAATATACAATTGAGCAAATTTTGGGCACTCATTATCAGCAGGTAAAAGAGATCCCATTAAATGACAAACTTGACCACTAATTTTGAAAATGTAAGGACTTGACCCATTATTAATTGAGTGATCAATTTTGGCATCCATCAAAGTAAATGAAAACATAAGAGTTGTAAGTTCTAATATTTTCTATAAATGATAAACTATTTTGACCTTTATTTGGATCAAGCAAAAATTCTAAAAATGCTGGCGTTGGCTTTGGAGTTGGCAATTTAATTTTTCCTTGTTGACAACATAGAGTAAAAATGGGTTGATTTTAATTCGACCTCGGTTTAATAGACTATTTTAACCAAAAATAAACACCACAATAAACGCACTTATAAGTGTTATCTCCAAAGTCCATGTAATCTTGCACAATTCCTACATAACAACATACACAGGAAAACAAAGAAAACAGGATTTAAGAACAACATACCATTAACTAAATAACAAAGTTATAAATAAATAAAAAATTATATAAATAAAAAAAATACCAATTCTATTTTTCTGGAAAAACGCTTGATGAGATTGTGATTCTCGCGATCAAAGATTTTTCCACGTGTTTTCCAGAATATTTAACAAACTAACAACTTTTTTTCCCTTTTTATCAGAGCCACAAACAATTTTTTCAACACGTGTAATGGGCTGTACGTTATGATAATTTGCATCTTTGATAGCACATTGTACATCAGTTGACCTGCTGGCACTACCCTCATGATCAAACCGTGAGGTTCGATGAAATGTATCAATTTGAGACAAAACAGCAGTTTGAGATTTTTGAATATAATTGGCTCTACACACTCTTTTTGGTTGGTGACCATAATTGACAAAGAGATTATACTCATTGTCGTTGTTTTGTTTTTGCTTTACAGCATCGTTTGTTAATGCATTTATAGATCTTTTAGGCATATTGCAAACAAATTGTTATGGTCAATTGAAAAACAAACAGCTGCAAAAAAAAAAAAAAAAAATGGGAAAAAAGGAAAAAATTAACAAAGATGCAACACACATATTAAAACAACACATATAACATTAAATGCAAACAAATTACTAAAATTAAGATTTCAATTTGAGTATAATAAAACGTAAACAAAACATGAAACTTTCTTCTTATTGTAAAAAATAAAATTAAACCAGATGGTATAAATTTGAACTCAATAATTTTAGAAATTTAAATCACTTACCTTTTGTGTAGAGAATCTTGCGATGCAAACAAAACCAACTTGATGTTAAATAATGCCACATTCTCAAACCCTATGAAACACCAACATAAATACTATTGAACAATAAATTTATAAAACTGTGAAGTTAACAAAATTGTTAACCATTACCAAAGATGTTTTAACCTATATTTCTAAATTTCTAACACAAAAAGAAAAAGAAAAAAAAGAAAAAAAAGAAAAAAAAGAAGCTGAACTGCACTGGAAAAGACATAAATGGAAATACAAATTTAACACGGAATGACATTTGATATACCAAATTTTTTTAAAGAATGATACAAATACCAAGACACATTTATATATATGTATAAACAATTATCAATATAATTAACAAAAATTTGCAAATTCTAAATTTGACATTAGTTGTCAGTTCACCTTTTTTTTTTCTTTTCCAATTTCAGCAAAGGCACTTTGTAGCTTATATAAATTGTTGTGGCAGTAATCTGTAATAGAAAACATAGTCATAAATAAGATGTACAAACAATATCACTATAACTTGACACTACTCAGTAACCGGACTCACCTTTTTTTTTCAATCTCAGCAAGAGCACTCTGTAGCTTATATAAATTGCTCTGACAATGATCTACAATAGAAAATATAGTTACAAATCACATATACAAAGCATTAATATTACAATGATATTTTTTTTTTCATTCAAAGCACTAATAACTAAGAAAGCTGTATTTGTAAGAAAGACTAAAAGAAAATTACATAACGTACTCACTTTAAATTGAGAAATCTCTATCTAGGCACGTCATTTATCTTCCTCTTTATTTCTAAGCTCTGTTTCTAAGAAATTTGTATCTAGGCACCATTTCCCGAAACTGAAAAACAAAACGCATCAAACATGCACAAAAACAATCCAAGGAAAAAATTGAAAGCATATATGTTGAGAAACATGCAAAACTCACTTGGAAACGCCGGATTAGATGGGTCTCAACCAAGTTCGAAGCGAATCCAAAATGGGCACAAAACTTCTGAAATAAAAAACCAAAGCACATGAGATACTAACAAAAGCCATAAAAAAAAAAAGGGAAATCAAAACCTTGTGCGGCAACAAACATGCAGAACTTACTTTGAAAACCCAGATCAAAGCAACCAAAAACCCAAAAAAATATCGGAATCAAACCAAAAAACCAAAGAAATTAACAACCCTGACTACTAATCGAAGAACAACATATGCGAGCCATAATCAACCATTACACATATTTTGACAACAATTTAGGAAATCAATGTATCACAAAGTGAAAGCAATCTCGCATTTGCCACACTTCTTATTAGTAGAGCTAAACTACAAAAGCAGTCAGCAAGTTATGCCGTGAACAACCGAGGATCGAATACATCTACTCTACAATATAAACAAAAATTTGGAGGGACAGTTTGAATGCTTTCCTGTTTCTCTCTGCGGTAATTTTTCATGTGTGGCTTTGTGGGTTCACACATGCACATTTGCCCACATTTCTTTGCTGCTTTTTTTGTTACCATTTGTCTTTCCTGAATTTATTAAGCAAAAGGTTAAATTATTCATGTGTGAATAGGTGGGTCTAGAGTCTGAAATGGTGGGGGAAGCATCTAGAGAAAACGTGGGGCTAAAACGGTGTGGGAACGAAGGGCAAACCTGATTCCAACAGATACAAAGCAGTGGCAACAACCTCCGTTAATAACCCCTATTAATTCAATGAGTAGCCAACCTCTATTTGTGCAGTTATATTTGGAACATCCTAGTTTATCTGAACCAAAGCCTAAAGCCTTGAAAGGGGAACACAGTTGTTCATACGCAAGCATGTACGCTTGCTGGTATTGGCTTTACCTAATTTACTTTTTAAGTCCAATGTGATAGAAAATGCATGTTTGTCTTCATTTTACATGAAAAATACGATGCATGTCCCCTGAACATACTGCTCAAGAAGGAAATTTTGCTTGCTTGCTGCATTTAGTATATAAACCACAATAAGCAATTCACTGGACATAAAAGATAATTACGGAATGAAAAAATATAAAAATTTCAATCTCAAACGTTTGCTGATCTTAAAAACAAAATCCATGCAATTGAACCTAACTAATACACAACTCGGCTGAGCCAAAGATTTCAATTTACTGGACATAAAAGCAAAAGGTCACAGAATTTTATTAAGATTTATTTTCCTACGTTTTCTAGGCTACCAAACAATGGAACCCATATCTGCTCCTCACCCAGATTACCAATGAACGCCTATTTTTCAACTAAATAGAAAATTTTCCCACAAAACTGAAAGCTAGGAACTTCAAACAATGAAATCAACTTCAATTAAACCAATTTACAACCGGATGAGATGGAAAATTAGCTAACTAATTAATTAACGATTTAATCAAGAACAAACCCAGATATCTACAACCCAAATTAAACACAAAATTAAGGTCTTTTGAGAAACATAAGCTTAAGACGACGAAAATCTGAAACCTTTCAAAATCGCAGAAATAGAGAGAAAAAAAAAATTGGGGGAAAAGTTGGAAAATTTACCAGAGGGGTTTTAGGTGGAGGCACCGAGAGGAGACGATCGGCAAGGCAGATTGAAGCTCGAAAAGACCGAGCTTGGACTCTGCGGCAGTGGCGAGATCTAGGGTCCACAGAGAGAGAGGGAAACCTAGATTGGGAAAGTAGGGAGAGAAATAGAGACCTTGATTCGAAGAGAAATGGTGAAGCCCTAAAATCGAGCTGCTTGGTGCAGAGAGAGTGAGGCGAGGAGGGGGACGGGGAGAGCAGGAGTCGAGCAGGAAAAAGTGGGTCCACAGTCCGAAATGGTGGGGGAAGCATCTAGAGAAAACGTGAGGCCCAATTTCTTAGTATATGTATAATATAATGTATTTATGCTGATGAATGGAAGGCCCAATTTCTTTCTATCAGACAAGCATATTTTCACACAACGGCCCAAGATATTATGGCTCTAAGTTCCAACTGAAGCTGGAGCGGTTGAAACTAGACCATTCTGTGGAACTCACACATCCTGTGGTGAATAAGCTGGTTACTCAAATGTATTTTTCCCCGATCTAGTTGCCCCCACCCATCTACTCGCAACATTCCAATTTCAAGGACAATGAATGAACATATCGCATGTGGCATTGAGTTTTATTTTGTTTAAAGAGTTTAAATTTTATGAACGACACTTTATAGTACAAAAAAATAGGGTAAACTGTTAATTTAATCCCTGAATTATCACATCAGTGAAAATTAGGTCCCTAAACTATTTTTTCAGAAAAATTAGTCATTAAATTATAAAAATCTGTCAATTACATCCCTAATATTATATTTGAAGCTACTATATTCCAATTTTCATCAATTTTAAGTCATGTTACTTGTATGTGATACACATTAGAGGGTAGATTAGTAGTTTTTCATAAAGAAATAGTGTATAAAGTTAACTTTGAAGGGTAAATTGGTATTTTTACATAAGAAATAGTGTAAGTTAACTTTGGAGGGTAAATTAGATGTTAGATTCGCAACCTATATGAAATGTAAAGGGCTTATAGGCGAGAAAATGA
>JAOTRO020000035.1:241410-255978 GCA_028566515.2 Pyracantha coccinea | reverse complement strand
AGTAGTAATTTCTGGTTCTAAATTCTCTTCCTCCAACTGTGTCGTTTCTTCATATTCTTGAACATCAATAAGCAAGAATTGTTTTTTCTCACAAGAATGTCCCCTAGTGTATTTCTCCTTGCAGTGAAAACAGAGACCCTTTTTTCGACAGAATTCAACCTCTTCAGGAGTTAGTATTCTCACATTATCAGTTTTGGTCTTAGTATCACTACTATGAACATTACTAACATTGGATAAGGGTGTTCGCACAGGAGTATTACCATAAGATCGAGAGAAAAACTTAACTTTTAGATCCGAGAGCTTGGCATCCAATTGCTGGGCATAAGCTGTGGCTTCCAAAACGTCTTTAGGCTTCAAGATTTTGACATTGTGCCTTAATTTCGCCTTTAACCTACCAATGAAGCACGATTTCAAGAAGGAATGGCTCATCTCTCGAGTCCTATTCGCTAGCCTTCTGAACTCCAGAATGTAGTCTCTCAATAAGCCCGTTTGTCGCAGCTTCACCAAGCTTTCTGCAGAATCTTTGAATTCGGACGAACCAAATTCTTGGCATAAGGCCTTGGTGAAATCGTCCCATTTGGGGTATTGCACAATGCAATTAGACCACTAGAACCACTACAATGGCTCCCCTTCTAGATGAAAGGACGCCATTTTTACTTTCTTAGAGTCTTCGATGCTAAAGAAGTCGAAGTAATGATCGACCTTGTAGATCCAACTCAAGGGATCGTCGCCATCAGCAAACCTTGGAAAGTCCATCTTGAGACTGCACCGACCTGAGATTCTTGACGATATGGCATGGCTTCCCAATTGGGATCTCTTCCTGCCCGTAGCGCTGGATCGGAGTTTGTGGCATCAGAAGATTCTCCGATCGCTCCACATCCCCGCGACGATAATATCTATAACTGCTACATAAGCATTTCGTGGTTCACCTTATTCTCCTTCCTTGATTCAACAAATTCGACCCTTGATTCCCTGAACTCCTTCTGGAATTCGGCAAATTATGCTTCGAGCTTGGATACACACGACTCCATTACTTGCTCAGAAGCAAGGCGAGTCATGCATAAGAAAGGATTAAGCAGGATTGGTCACCAGCTGATACCAATGATAGAGCCCTACCTCACTTCTCACTCAATGCAGGCAATACAATGTAACAAACAACATTCATTTCATTCAATCCCCCTTCTCATTCTTACATTTCTTCTTATATAGCTACTGACTCTTCAGCTACCAAGCAATCTACTAACAACCTTATCTTTTACCCTAACCAACTTGCTAACCGTCTACCAAATTAACCATTTGATAGTGCTAACACACCATCCTAGTCAACATCCTATCACATTCCATATCCGTGAGATAACCAGATGCTCAAAGTTCATTTAACGTAATGCAGCAATGGATATCTTCTTGATCTGGAAATATTTGATTATGGTTTGCTTACTGCTGACTACATTCTATTTCTGCCGGGTTGAATTTTCTGTTCTGTGGGGTATTTGGGTTCTCTTGATTCATTGGAAAGATTCAATTATGGGTTGTAAAATGTAATTTGAGGTTTTCATTTTGATTTTTTGGTCATGCACATACAAGTGAAAGATTTGATTTTTCCGGAGTGGTGATCATCTAGTTATGATTTTTCTGGAATTTGGATGTTAGGATTTGGTAGGATTTGGACTTTGTAGAAAATGTTGACGTTGGGGGTTCAATTTTTTTGTATTTGTGTAAAATTTTGCTATTATCCTGCTTCTTAGTCCGACACTGCAACAAATGCTTCACTAAGCTAGTTCATCTTAGTCTAGTCTAAGCCAGTCCAACTTAGTCCCTGAAGCTAGTCCAATCCAAAATAATCTGATGCAACAAACGCAACCTTACAGTCTAAAATGAGTTTAACTTATTTTTGTGAAAAAAAAATCATAAACTTAATTTAACTGGTAACCAAATTGCCAGTTTACTCCAAATATTCTGAAGATGCATTCAATATCACTACACTTTTAAATTTGGATCAAATTATTAGAACAAATATTCATTAACTTAAAAAATGGGACATGAACTGTCCTTCAAAAACACATCGGATTGTCAAATCGAATTAGCGGGAAAAAGGAGAAACAATTTCAAGCACCATTTTTGACATGCTTTAAATTTCCAAGTGCAGTAACGTTCAAATCAACAATAAAAACGCTACATTGTTAGACAGAAAGCCGAAAGATTTTCCTTTGCATTTACATCTCATATTTACAAAATAATACCCTCTAACCTCTTCTACAAAATTCTTAACCAACCATCCCCCGCTACGATCTTCTCCAGATCCTAACTATAATAACTGAAATCGATCATATACCCGCTGTATAATTATAAATATAACTGCAGAAATTGGAAGTAACTTATCTTCAATATTTCTTTCGTTCTTCCCCCCTTCCTACTTTTTCTTCCTTGTCACAACCATCTGTGGCTGTCACTTAGCCAGCAGCGATTGATCGGTTGCTGTTGCCTCAAGGATCACTAGAAGGGGAGACAAGAACACAAACTAAAAAGAAGAGACTACAAAGCAAAGTTTTCAACCCATCTTCTCGCTGATCCGGACAACGTCCACGACTGTTGCATTGCAAAAAAAGCACCTGTGGCAATTCAAAAGATGCCTGGTTATGCAGCCATAACATGACCTGTGGGAACAAGGTGAAAACCGAGCATCTGCTTCACGGGCATAACAGATGCAGCACAAGCCATCATCCCCATCCGTTTCACCCTGGCATATTGTATTTTCTTGTGATTGGCTCCGGCTGAGGAGGCTCAGAAAATTCTCTAGCTGGGCAAGCTTTACAAGATAAGCATCGCCTCTAAAGGTTCCAGCCTGAAAAATAAACAAACTACAGTATAAACAAGGGCAGCAAACACGAAAGATTTGCAGACAATCCAATGTAGAGCTTTAATCATGGTTATTGATGTTCAATTGTACACAAGATAGGACCAGTGATAAAACCAGATTGACAAATAGTATGATATTTCACAGTATCTCTCATATCATCACAAGCAGTCAACATTACACTTGAACTGAACTTGCTTCGAAGAAGCAGAAAAAAATGAGTTTTAAGAAGAATTTGTTTTTTGTTAGAAAGAGAGAGGAGCAAACCCAGTTGTAATCCAATAGGTACTGGAATCTGCATTGAAAACTGTCAAGGCAACCCATGCTTGCAAAGATGCTCACAACATCATTGTGCTCCCTGCATTCCATATGCTCACCGGCATTTAACAAGTTTAAGATAATTCCTACAAGAGGTGCCAATATCATCCCTCGGTTTACTTTTTCTAAAGATTGGCCATGTCGTCTCAGCAACCTGCCAAAAAATCCATAAATGTTAAGGTAACTAAGTAAACAGACCAGGTTCGCATTATCAAGGCCAAGATCATGAGAACCGACAATGGGAAAGGTAGACCAAGCTACAAAAGTCTAAAATTAACAATGAAAATTCCAATTAAATCTGAAAACCATTAGGAATCATATAAGGAAATGAAGTTCATGAAACAGTTTGCAATAAATACCAATCCCCTTACATGAATGTGTCCTTTACAGTACAATGCTGCATGTCAGTTACAGCACAATCATTTATATCAAATAAAAAAGGAGACAAAAAAGATAAATGAGGAAAAGAAAACACTGGAAGATAGAGGAGGACTTTCGTTTGCACTCTAGAATTTTCTTGCATGCCTTAATGTGAGGGCATAAAGAAGTGTGAGACTTCATTTTTGGAGTGCATATATCATCTCAGAAGATAAAATGGAAAGCAATAGTAGAATGCATTTGCAAGCATAGAATCTTACAAGTCAAAAAACTCAGCATCTTCTGCTGAAGTTATGTGGTTCAGAATAAAGACAATCAACTCAGTCAACCTTCGAAGGTTTGTTTCAGCTCCAAACAGAAATGCTTGAGGTATCACGTGGGTACAGAACTCCAAAAGCCTTGCAAGATTGCATGAAAGATCAAATATGACACTGCATTTCTTTTGCTGGAACTCCAATACCTGCAAAAAAATGTTTTCTTAAATTACAAAAGAAGTCTGATGGGTAAATACGAAAGACTGGAACATAAAATAGCCAAGTCAAATTGGTCAAATATTAGGCCATTTATTTCCACTATTATCTCATTATCCAAAACCAAAACTAGAACAATATTCTATTTTGCTACTAAGAAAAATAAACCAAAGTTCAGACAAGGTCTAAGAAAAATAAACCAAAGTTCAGGTCCAAATTAAAAAAGAATATTGATTATGCATATTTTATCCAAATAAGAGGGTCTCAAACAAAAGTAACTTAAAATATTAAGTATGCTTTAACAAATGTGCCCTCGTTATTTATTCTGCCCAAAGAGATTTTGAATATTTTGTAAGGAACATATTTGGTTCCGCTTTCAAGAAATTTTGGAAACCGAGTTACAGTTCAGAGGTTATCTTTTTTATCTTCCGAAAACTACTATAGACATGAAGAAAAAAAACTCGCTCTTTATTCTGCCCGGTTATTTCTTCACTTATAATGTGTACAAACAAGAAAGCACTTCCCCCTTTCATTACTCATTCTGCCCTATCAACCCACATCAAGGCTTTGAGGGGCCCTGTGGTTGTGGGCATCGTGCCCATGGTTTTGAGTAATCTCTTCCCTTCAGGATTTATTCCAGTCAAGAGTACCCCATACCAAGGCTCCACCAGAGGCTTTGTGCAAGTTGAGGGTTTGGGTTGCCCAAATACATGGCTAGGGTTTGTCGTAAGGCATCGGATCTAGGCAGAGACGAATTCGCATGCCAGTCCAAGCTAGATAAAGACAGACTTGCTTCACTTAATTTGTCATGGGCTTTTAATTACGTTGTATTATCCACCTTCAGAACTGAATTTTTCACTACACTTTTTTTTCAGCAAATAAAACCACATAAAAAGTATTCTTTAATATGAATTCCTAGCATCATGCACAGAAATTGTCGTACACAAGAATTTCTAATGCTAAGGATGCTTTGAATTCATGTTTTCATTTAGTGGTCATTTCCAAATACATTTTCACTTTATGAAAAAGGTTTCAGAAAATACAAAACTGGTTCTAAGTTACAGCTTCCATACAGCACTTCATTCAAAAACACCAAGACTGATTTCCATTTCCATTCCTCAAACGTCCAAACAAGTTTGAAAGTTTTATGTAAACTCCACCAAACAAGCCCTGAGACATGTAAAAATTTTCCTTCAATGTGTGTGTACCTATATATTATACGGGATGAAACTCTTTCTTCTCAAAAGGACCAAGGTGTTTAAGCTTAGAGATATATATCCAGAAAACAGAGATAAAACTAAGTAAAACACATAACTATGATGATAATAATTATTATTATTAAAATAACGACAATATTTATCCATACCTGGTACTTCTCTTGCATTTCTCTGACAGAAACTGAGAATTCAGTCATCGTCCAACTGAGAGTGTTAAATAGGCGATTGAGAAAAGCTGAGAACAATTCCTCATCATTGATACATGTTTCTGCTACCAATCTCTATATGGATTAAGAGGTAAAAGAAAAATCAGAAGCTATTCGGTTGTACTAAAGTATATGATAAAAATCCTAATGCAACAATGAAGGACATTCACCTGGAAGACAACAGATGAAGATGATGATTCTCCGTGCTTTGACAAACCAAAGCCAGATCCCTTGCACAAACGCAGAAGAATGTTCGTCACAGGAATCCAGGATCTATTATCAAATGCTGACAGCAATGCCTTAGGCATCCTCTGGGTGGCTGCTTCATTACTCTCAAAAACAGACAAATACTCTTTGTACTGTACCAAGACTGAGATTGATTGGAGAAGCAGATCCCTAAGATTCGCACTCAATATTCGAGGATCGTTGAAGTGCGTGACCACAAAAGTGACCTGGGAAACAAGACACTCAAAAATCTAGGGAAAACAAACAATCCAAAAGAAATAATTCATAATCTTCATTAAGTCCTGCCAGGCCATATCAGGCCATGTTTTGGCCTGTCAATGACTTTGGGTCCAAATTTCAGAGGATCTACTATTTGTTGAGATGAAAAAATTATACAAACAAGATGTGTGATTACAAATTATATGAACCAAAACAAACATGCGGAAAATCACATAAGACATTGTTTTCCTTCATAGGCATGCTTAAATATTGAATTTAAGAGATAATATTGTTCAGGTAAATCAAAATATAAATTATCTCGATGCTCAATTATCACATCTAAACCAAATAATTTATCGTTTTCAAAAACATGAGGCCTACATTTTGTATATTTCATTATACCCCAAGCAGAGCAGAGCATAAAATAGTAAGTAGGAAAGACAACGTCAAAAGAATAAACATACAAATGAAGCAAGGCCTTGCTTGATAAATATCGATGAAGGTACAAATGGAGGATCACTTTTGCGCAATACATGGAAGCAATCGACCTGCACGGAAATAGAAGAGCAATGAATAATTCCAAATATAGTGCTTCGGAAGAACTGGCACAAAAGCTCATTGCAATTTGTGGCTAAATCCAGCATATCCAGAAACTTTAACAAGCAGATGAACTTTTTTCTCACTTTTTTAGATTTGTCACACATCAAAAATCAGAGGTTGACTTATCTGTAGAAAATTAAAAACTTGCTGTCTCAGAATATTCCCTAGCAGTTGTATCCTAATGTAATTCCACAACCACTATAAGGGTGAGCACATACGGCATCCACCTGATACTCTTCTTGAGAGTTTCAGTAACATGCAAATGTCACCATCAAAGAAGCATTGAATGATATAATTTAAAAAAGAAACTGAAGAAACAGTTATCCTTATTACATGCAATAAAACAAGTGTAAACACCAAAGTCTGCTTATTACAAAAACAAGGGAAAACACAAATATTCTCCTATCAGGAAGGAAAACACAAGCATTCATACTCAAAAGCAAGCTCACATAATTTTATGACGACAATTCATTGCATCAAACTGTGTTATGTTCAATTAAAAAAGAGTTAACTTACAAGAGCTTCCAGATAATATTCAGGGATAAAAAGGAACAGTAGATCGACTTTGCTAAGAACCAAAAGCAACTGGACGGTCCATATGCATGTTGCATACATTCCTCTTTGCTTCCATCGAGAAAATAGAGAAATACGGTACCTGCAAGGCATGACAGAGTGACGAAAGGAAACAGATGTAGGTAAATGTGTGCAAACAAATAACTAATATATGTATAATATTTTCGGGTGCATAATAAATTGCATAAATTAAATGACTTGTTCAATTGTCCTTTTATCAGAGATCATTCTCAAGACTCCACTGAGCAGTATACCTATAAATATGGTTAAATTAAACTAACAAATGATGCAATGTATATAAAACAGAAAAATGGGGGGCAAAATTCAGTTAAATCTTCTGAACACTTGGAGGCAAGAAAATTGATGAAACAGTCATATACAAATTATGGAAACAAGCTAATCTTCAAGGTCATCTTACCAAGCACACTGTCTGACACAATCAATAACTTCTTCTCTATAACCATTACGAGCTTCTTTCAAATGCTTTAATTGCTCACTGTTAGTTTTTTCTCTTAATTGTTTATCAGCTTCTTCCATGAGGGATATTGACTGCGACTGGTGAGACATGTAATACGATGCCTGCAACCAGGAGTTTCAATAATTCAGAAATCTCATAACAATCAGGATACAAGCGCACACAAATGCTCACAACAAGGGGGATACAACCAGGATAGCAGCTTTTTCCTTGAGGCATTTAAGATTAATCAGCAAGAATACAATGATCATAATTGATAAATAAAAGCACACAACAAAATAGCAGAATAAAAGACTGAGAAATAGAAGACCACAATTAAATCAAGAAAGGATAAAACCAAACAACAGTTTACCATTCGAATCAACAAATAGAAGATCAAAATTCCTGCGTTTTAGCCTTAACAAATTTTCATCTTTTTAAGAATGTTAACCTATTAAAGCCAACCACAATCAGACTGATATTGAGCTCATTAGGTTAAGGATAACAAAAACATTTATCAGCAAAATTCTGTATTCTGTAAAGACGAACAATCATACCCCATTATCTCCGTACCTGCTTAAAATTTGGTGCAAGACCTATATGATACAACAGCAGCAAAACGTCTAGAAGTTCTTCTTCTCTGAGTGTAGCAGAAGACATATTACTTTCCCTTGGTACAAACCTCATATGCTGCACTGGGTGATAACTAAATTCAGATTCTGATTGATAACTAGAACTAGGTTTATCTTCTATTTCATCATTCAAACTTCCAGTACTGCATTCTGTAGCAACATGGGCAGATCTCTCTGGAATGGAACTGCAATGGACACGAGAACCTTTGGCTGTGTATCGAATTGGATACTTTGAGATTCTTGTAAAATCATCATTGTAGCATGAGCAACAACATGCTTTTTTTGTAGTTGAATGAGTCACTCTGGTTTCTTCATCGTCCATACAGCCTTCCTCCCACCGAATTAGTTCTGTTTCCTCATCATATGCCCGGTATGATTTTGAAAGATGACTAAACGACCCTCCAAGCCTAGAACTGTCATTTCGATGAGGATCATTTCTAAGAAATAGACCTACAGGAAAGCTTCGGTGACCACCCCTATGAAGAAAACCAACATCAGGGCCATTTTCAGTGCCTTTCAACCAGCCGCAAATATCCCCCATGCCAAACCCTTCGGATAAGAAATGAAGTATGACTGTGTACAAAGAAACAAGAACAGAATTGCTTGAAACTCCAGGAGGTGGAAGATTGCGGTCGGATCCTCTATTCTTTATTGTAAGGTTCTGTAAAAAAGTTCTGAACACTGAACCAGGAAACTGGGGAGGTGTCACAGGTGGTATAAACTGTATGACCAAGCGACAGAGATCCCTATGCTTCTCCTCAATCTGTGAATAATAATATGTATTGTCAGCTAAAAATTAGTGTGGAAGTGCACAATGTGAACGTTCCCCATAATAAGCTCTAAATAACTACGATCAAGGAAAACCCCAGTAAAACAAGCTGCATATGTTAGATATTGTTCATTATGTCAAACAATAATGCAAATTACTGTATAGATCGATTTAAAAAAAAAATCAAATATTAATGAATTAACTTCGCATCAAATAGAAAGCAGTTCTCCTCAAACTCAGTTTACAGCATACACCAAGAAAAGGAAATTCATTACTAAAGTCCAAGCTTAATTTTTTTTTTTAAACTAACAATGACAAAATCATGGACTTTTTGTACAAGGAAATAAGCATGGATATTTTTCCCAAATAAATAAGCATGGATCTTTTTCCCAAAGAAATAAGTATGGATTTACACTTTCATATGAATACAAGAATATGAAACTAAATTTTTCCTACAACGCACAAATGTCCTTATCTATATCTTTATCAACTCAACTCGTTCCCAAACATGGCCTGTTTAGATGAAATATGCCTTTACCGTCAATTAAAAAAAAAAGCAAGAAACATATCATGCGCCATAAATTTCAAAAAAATCAAATATATTATAAAAAGTTTCATGGGATTACTATAGAATCCTACTCATAGTTTCAAATGGATCTTATGTGTATGTTCCTGGTAGAAATAATAGAAAGACATTTATGTGAACTGACAATGTATATGATTTTAAATTTTATTGAACACTAAACTAACTTATATGCCTGACTTGACCTAATTGAAATCATCCACAAGGGAAATTGTGAAATTCATAATACTTCGTGCTCAATCCCTCTGACAAATGTTTCCATATACTTCCACTCTAGTTTATCATGATTAATATTTTCTAAAAGATTCATCACTTGGCCCAAATTTCACATTCTCAATACAACATGGACAATACAAACAAGATAAATTCAACATTGGCATCGAATAAAATCAAGCTCTTTAGCTCAATATGTTATTACCTTACTGACAGCTTCAGATAAAGCTCTAGTTGTCAACAACATGCTACTTTCATATGACACATCCTCACTTGAACCAGGCCAAGAAACAGATGGTATCATGGATTCAAGGTCATGCTTGTTTGGATTCTTCCGTGACAGAAATCCTTCAAAAAGGAATTCAAAATCAGGTGATTTCCACCAAAGCACCATAAGTTCTTGTCGTTGCAGGATGTGGCATGCCAGTGCAAGGTATGGGTACGACCCTGAACATGGGCAGTCTTTTAGAACCAGCGGAGCTGTTTTGCAACCACAAACCAAGGCATTTATGAAATGTTCAAACAACAAATGTGATCCTTCAAATTCTAGAAAGACATCAAGAACTCTATCTAGACTTGAATAATCATGTGGAATCTGCAACCTGAACACTTCCATCATGAATGATAGAAATGGACCCCAGGCAATGTACTCTCTGCTCCACACATCTGCTCCAAGTACTGAGAAAAATTCCTCACATATGCCATGAGAAACAGGATAAAAAAGTTCTTCATGTGAAACAAACCTCTTCAGCCTCCTCAACTTCTGAACAGAAGAGTGATTTGCCTGCTCCACAGAGTGCATACCCAACAGCCTTGACAAGCAATACAGCAACTGAGTAGCAAATGGAACCAAGGATGGAGGTGCTTGAAGGGGGAAGTAGCTTTCAATGGGGAATCTAAAAGGGCGGGCCCCAAAATTTAATTCACATCTTTCGCCCTGAGAAAGAGAAACTGCAGGATAATACCCAGACCCTGGTCCCATCTTACGAATGCCATGAAATGCGGGCCCAAGTGAGACACCATTTCTGTAGAATGATATTTCATTACAATCCAAATCTATGCAGCAGCCAATGGCATCACCAACAACCCATGACTGACCATAAGGCTCAGCTTCCTTGTTCCATTTTCTAACCCTCCTCCCATCAAATGCATATGAATCGTCAGCATCACCTACACCCTTATGGTCAGTGAAAGGGCAAGAAACAGTTGCCCAACCAAGCTGCTGAATACCTGAAGTTTCTAGAATTACTTCATACATCCATTTACCTTTCCACACAAAAGCATTAGCCCTGGCACTGCTGAACATCGCCAAGCTCTCTACAAGCAAAGGTGGCTTCATAACTCTAATATCACCACGAATACTAGATTCATCAAGACCAATGATGTGGGGCGCACAGCCATCTCCAGAAATACAAACTCCATCTCTGTTTCTAAACACACTTGAACTTGCATGCAATTTAGAGAATTCGTTCTGTACCAAACAACGAACTAGAGTGCTGTCAATTGGACTGGCCAGCGAACCAACAGATTTGTTAGGGAGACCAAGAACATACTCTAAGGTACGCTCCACCGATTGATGGCCAAAATCATCACAATTTGAAACAAGATGGGCTTTCGACAAGTTCTCTTTACTGCCTTCGCCATTCAATAACACGGCTAGACCGGAAGAAAGCCCACCAATTCGTAGGCCGTCTTCTGCCATTCTGAACAAGGACAAGCTATATATGCCCAATTCTAACTCTAATCTTCGTTCAAACTCGAACGCTCCTTACGAAAATCCAGTTATCTCCAAAACCGATCCATCCAAACAAAACTCAGACGCCCTTCAAATCACAACCACGACCTGAAAGTTCACGGTTTCAACACATACAACTAAGTTTCAGAAACAATCCACACAACTTGTTTTGTTTGGTGGGCACATTGAAAACACAAAAATAAGTTCAGCACAATTGATGGGCAAAGTTAATCAACATTTTTCAACATTTTTACATTTCCCAGCCCCTTCCCAGCCCTCAATTTTCTCGGCAACCAAACAGGGATCAAAAGAAAAATGAATTGGAATAAAATTCGAAATTAATCAAAAAATTGAACAAAAGAATACATCAATGTCCAAAATTTTCAGCGCTCAAACAATGAAATTGCACTTAAAAGTGAGAATGATGAAGATGAACTCACAGGTCCCGTCGTTTTGACAGTAGAAAGCGGCTAGGGTTTTGCAGCAGCCATTAAAATTAAGCACCGTCCATTACCTACGTCCAACAGAGAGGAGAGACGGGGAGAAGAGACGAGGACAAAAATGGAATTCTGAAGTTTATCGCCCAAAGGTCCGGGGGAAGCGAGATACAGGACAGACAAAACAAAATACGAAAGAAGCAGCAGCCGCTGCTTCAACCCCACGCACGCTGACCTCCAAGCCCTAAAGGATGGTCTTGACCGACACGTGTCCAGTACTTGCTAGAGTAACCGGTTGCTGACATGGCGGGTCGTGCTAAACTGCGCCGGTAAATGTGCGTGGCTTCTTTCCTTTTTTTTTCTTTTTTTTTTTTTTTGCTAGTTAATGTACGCTGTTGATCTCTTTGTTTTGTTCAGAGGCTTGTGGCGGTGGAAAAGGATCCGGCAAGGATCCCTTTCTTGAGGATCTGTTGATCGTGTATGTTTATCATACATCATAGGATCAGTTTTTATTAGGTATTATTTATATTTAATTTTAAATAATTTTTTATCGTATGATGTATGATGAACGGACAGCATTACAAGATCCCCAATTCCTAGGAAAAGGACTCCATGACAATCACGTGGACTTTTTCATTTTTAATTTAAAAAAATTCATTTGAATCCAAATAATTTTTTTTCACAACTAATTACATAATTATCATCAAGTACAACATGAAATTAATAATAAAATTAATTTATAAATAAACTCACACCCAATAATCAAAACATATCATCACTCAACCTTAATTCTATATTCATTCTAGCTAAAACTCTAAGATGCTCTCATAAAAAAATTATAAAAAAAAAAAAAAAAAAACTCTTTTTGAAGGATGGATGATAATTTTGAAATTTTGAAGTTATCCTACAACTAAGGTATGACTCGATTTATGCAAGTTTTTTTTCCTATTTAAATTTTTTATAGGGTTTACGAACAAAGTCAACGCCTTTTCCAAAGCATGATTACTATTAGAAACATATGGGATTTAAATTTTTTTAGTTTCTTTTAAGGGAACTTTCATAAATAAATAAAAAAAGCTTGGGCAAAGTTTATTTTAATAAAAAAATCATGCTATAACTTTATTTAATTAAAAAGACTTAAAATTTAATGAAAAACCCTTAAATTTTAATAAAAATGACAAAAGAACTTAAAATTTAATGAAAAAGACATAATTTTAATATTAAAAAAATTATGACGTGCGCACAAACTGTTTATAAAACTTTTACATCGTTTATGAAACTTACGACACTATTTATGAAACTTACTACACTATTTATGAAAACTTACGACACTGTTTATGAAACTTACTACACTATTTATGAAAATACAGTCAGAGTTAGCAACCATCTAGAACCTGCGATACCATGGATTAATCATAATTTGCAATTTTCTCAAACACTTCACTTTGTATTGAAAAAGGCAGTTAATGGACTTGATTTGATTTGATATCGTTCCCTTCTATTATTGAAAAACCTCCCCTTATGCAACCTTGTTCCATCAAGCTAAGGCTTTCTAGAAAATGAGGCACAGAGGAAACTAGGTTTGATTTGAAGGTTAGGCAATTAGGGTGTAGGTTTGCTAGGCTTTGTCGTGGAATAGAGAGGATGATGCGTTGGTGGATGCAGCTGACGATGAAGTGTTGGGCGGATGGGTCGTAGGATAAGCTTTCTGTAAAGGCTGGGGGATTGAAAATTGACGATGGCGAGGAGTAACGAGAGATGGGAGTGGAGGATGGAGGTGATCTCGTAGCGGAATTAGTGGGATTAGTGAAGGAGGGATAGACGATAGATATTGTGGGATAGGGGATTGGGATGGGGTTTACGGTGGAGGGCAAGTTGGAGATCGAACCAACTTATGAAACCGTATTGTCTTTTGAATCATGGTTGATGTTGTCTGTTTGCCTTATCATTAAATAAAGTTAGTGTATGATTTTTGATTGAAATGCAAAGATTTGAAGTTATTTTCATTAGTTTTCTTTTATTTATTAAAATGTTAACATAAAATGTTGATATGATTCAATCATGACTGTTAAAAAAAAAAAGTACTTGGAGGGAGGAATTTTAGAGGGGTCCTACTCGGGCTCACCCCACCGACTCCATCAATCTCTCTCTCGTCCCATTTTTTTCTCTCATTCTCCAGTCACCATTTCATCTTCATCTTTTAATCTTCTTCTTCTTCTTCTTCGTCTCATCTTCTCTCTCTTCTAATATATTAGCCACCTAAGAAAACAATACAAATTCCTGCTCCAACTAAGCCTATCAGAATAAGAAATTAGGGGTTTAAAAAAAGGATTTTTGTACTTTAATCCTTCAAGAAGATTAAAATTTAATAAAAATCTGGTGTTAGATTGAATATTAATTTAGTCCCTTAATGTTTCTTAATTCAAATTCATATTATATTTTTGTTTTTATATTTAATAGATAACTTATTTAATGATATAACATTAAATTTTAAATTTATTATTATACACATTTTAATTCATTAATTTTATTTAACTTTTTTTCTAATTAGTGTACCTAAACGTCTGTATCATAATATATTTTGCTAAATTTGTATACCAAAATTCCATACCTAACTATATGATACTAAACTAGTGTACCGAAATGTCGGTACCTAAATATATTATACTAAACTAGTGTACCGAA
>JAOTRO020000035.1:205842-224619 GCA_028566515.2 Pyracantha coccinea | reverse complement strand
ATGTGACATGGAATACTATAATCTGACATGGAGGACTATTTTTAGTTTTTAATCTTACATAAGGTATTATTGAAAAAGCAATCTTGTTTAGGGATTGAAATGAAGTTTTCTGTAGATATCTTCTATCTTGGAATAACAAAAGAATAACTTTTAACAGACGTGCTTGTTACTGGTTTCAAAATATGCGTTATAGGAGTGCAAAGTATAAATGGCCCAAAAACTCAAGTTGTTAGGGAACTGGCCAATAACGTATATCAAACTTACACCCTCCTCGATTGCTCATTTTTCGGTTCCTTTTACATTGAAGAGGCATAACCGTGGGAGAGAGAGAGACAGAGTTGAGCATAGTCTCACCCTAAACTATGCAAACATACTAACAAAGAGATGAGAGATGGAGATCGAACTCAAGACATTGTGCAAAGGAGGCGATGATATTATTATGTTAGACAATTACTAGGATCAAAAGCTCAAACATTAGGAAAGGATCACTAATATATCAAGGGTATGATCAAATCATATTGGTCATACAACATATGTAGGGTTTAGGGTTTAGGGTTTAGGATCTGACGGCAAATTAAGTAGTAGACTGGACTATCCAATCAACCCCATCTCCTTAAGAAAAGAAAATTTCACACGGATTGAGTACTAATCTGGGGTTAGGAATCATGATTGATCTTATAATGCAAATTAAGGGAGTTATGAGTCATAACACACACATGTTAATTAGTTAACTTGAGAACCGTGCGTGGCATCCTCTTTCAGGTAAAAGTTCACATTAACATTAAGTTCCTAACCCTAATCTAATTTCAACAAAGGGACAACTAGACTCTCTTCTTCCTTCATGAATTATTCTGCTAAAAAAAAAGACCACTAGACTAATCTCATCCACTTGAATTTCGTATGTGTTCTATCTTCAGTTTGGACAAAATTCAAAAGTCAACATTTATTTCTTGTCTCAACATACATTAAACTAGTGACACATCCAATTTAATGTATATTTCTTCTTCAACACACATTAATCTAATGAAATATTCAATCTAATCCACTATTAAACATCAAACAATATCTAAGGTCTTATTATTAATCCAATTTCAATACAAATAAAAATATACTCAAATACACAATTTTGAAGCTTTATTAATATTTGTTGAACAGAAGCATTTGACATCACGCAGTTTCCCAGATGTCATATGCGTGGACCGTCATTAGTTGCCATCTTTACATAGACAATGAACATATATATAGCATTACCCTACCCATCACATCTCTCTGTAGTTCTTGCCGACACATTGCAAAAGCAAATGAATCACGTTTCACCTCTCTATTCCATGAAAATGAAAGCCCAAGTTAGGATAATGTATGTTCCAAGGCCTTAAGCAGAGGAAGGATATAATTTACATTTCTTATTTTTCTAAGTTATTGATTTAAATTACATAGATAAATAAGAATTTTTCAGATCATGTTTTAGTTTAATGACCATCTAATGCTAAAGTATGTAGTGAAAAAAAATATTAAAAACGATCGATATTAAAAGTTGGGTAGTGAATCGTAATCAACAGACCTACAAGTTTCATACAATATTATCATGTTTTATATATAAGATAGTATTCAATTGGATTGTAAAGGATTTTCATGGAGTTACATAAAATATGTATACTTCAAGCAAATTCCCTCAAACTTGTACGGGGAGAAATTGATTTTGTTAAAGACTAAAATACACTATGAAGCTCTCTAAATCCAAGCATTTTGTAAAAATTTATAAAATCAAAACACGACACATACGTAGACTTTTTTATACATTTAAATTCCTGATTAATTAAATACACCCAAATTTTTAGGACTTTTATTTAATTTACTATAGAAGAAAGAAGGTGTCAAATTCTACAAAATATATGATATGATGAGGATAATTATATATGACACGTCCAATTGTGCAACATTTATTTATTTTCCACGACTGAAGGGTCGCTGATTCATTGCTCTAAATGAATAATAATGTAAAAGCTAAGCAAAGCTTCCAGTCAATGGTTGAGGTTCAGTAGTCTCAACATCCATGGCCACACATATTCATATGAAAAATGCCCTCAATAACAATTGTAGGGACGAAAATCAGTACGAAATGAGTACTGCTCGAGTTATATTTGACAGGTCCCATTCCTCCTCCTGGTTAGACAAGACCTTTGAAGCTATTCGTCTGAGGTACTTGCAATTAATCACATAACAAAATTTTTATGGTGCTCGGAGTATAGACTATGCTGGACTTTTAATCTGTTAGATATTGGTTTTTATGAAATTGAAAAAAGATTTCACGGTTAAGAAGTCCAAAATATCTGATACTCTGAAGTATTATAGAAAATTAAGCAGAATACCTAGCGACCTAAACCCTAGTTCATGTAAATTTGGTTCCTAACATCAAGAGAATTAGTCACTTAGCACTACGGTCTAGTATAGAATTAAAAAATGAAATTGAAAAACCAACCAAACCATATTGTTTTGGTCTTTTGTTTTTGGTCAATTCGTGATGAACCAAACCATATCATAAATAATTTGACCCCAGAAAAAATCCTTGCAAACTAGGAGCTTGTTTGGTAGTGCATTTAAAATGATTGTAAGTGCTTTTAGAGAAAATGTTTTTAGATTTCAAAAGCACTTGAAGTGTTTCCTTCAAGAAGCATCACATAACTGTTGCTTCTTGCAAGAAGCACTTTAAGTGCTTTTCAAATATGCATTTCTATTTTTGCTAAGGATTGGTACCAAAAATATTTGGGAGTTTTAACGAAAAGTCCGTCGTACTATTCACTTTAACAAAAAACCACATTTTTACACTAAAAAGTCAAAACTAGTACTATTCATTTTATCTTTTATTTTGTTCTTATCGTTAAAACTCAAAGTTTTAAATCATTTTTCATTAGTTTTCCTACACTATTTTCATCCAAAATGCTTTTAGTCATTTTAAAAACACTTCCACTTCCCAAATGAGCCCTAGACCTAAAAGTACGAGCTTCATTCCGTAATATCCTATTTTAATTAACACGCAATTTCGTTTCAAATATATACAAATTATATACAAGGAAAGTACTAAAAGAATGTAAGGATTTGATGATTTTAGAAATTCACGCCCCAATTAACTATTTTCCTTCCAAAAATATTTAGAAAAATTAATGAAAATAGCTTGAAAAATTTTAGTTTTAATAAAAAACCATGTTATAAGTTTTAGTTTTAATAAAAAAAATCATGTTATAAGTTTTGTTTAATAAAAAACTATGTTATAAGTTAAGTCACTGTTTCTGGAACTTAAGTCACTGTTTCTAGATTTTGGTTCTTTTCGACAGACACTGTTTCTGGAATGTAAAAATAAATTGTTTCTGGATTTTAAGTAACACTCTTTCTGGAATTTAAGTCACTGTTTTTGGAATCTAAGTCACTGTTTCTGGAATTTAAGTCACTGCACTGTTAGTTTATTTCCAGCGATAATGTTAGTTTTCCAGAGACAGTGTTAGTTTTCCAGCGACAGTGTTAATGTTCATTTTCTTTCCAAATACAGTGTTTGTTTGTGCACAGCCCAAAGGGTTTGGTGTGGTTACTGCTCGCTGGAGCTAAACGGAAAGGAAGGTCGGATTTCGGCCGGAAAGTTGGACAAACTTTAAACGCTCATAACTTTGTCAATACTCAACGAAATTAAGTGATTCAAAAACGAAAATTGTAGTTCTCGAAGACACAAAGAGAATGGTACCTTACACGATAGCTAACTCGTTGTGGTTTGGCCGGAAAACGCCTCGAAAGCCTCGGAGATCTCCGGAAACTGGGTTGGACAAACTTTAAACGCTCATAACTTTGTCAATACTCAATGAAATAGAGTGATTCAAAAACAAAAATCGTAGTTCTTGAAGAGACGGAGAGAATGGTACCTTGCACGATGGCTAACTCATTGTGGTTTGGTCGGAAAATGCCTCGAAAGCCTCGGAGGTCGCCGGAAACTGGGTAAGATTCAAATGGATATAACTTCTTCAATACTCAACGAAATAGGGTGATTCAAAAAGAAAAGTTGTAGTACTCAGCGAGACGAAGAGGTGGAGGAGGAGGAGGAGGAGGATGAGGGCCAAAGAAGAGCCCATGAGTGGCCGGCTGGTGGTCGAGCTGTCTGTTGGTTTAGTGGGTTTTACAAGATGGTTTTTTATTAAAAAAACTTATAGGATAGTTTTTGGTTAAAATAAATTTAGTTCAAGCCCTTTTTATTAAAGTTCCCTATATTTAGGGGTGTGATATCTATACACCTTATTTTATTTTTCACACATCTTTTTTATTTTTGACCGTCGAATCAGATGAACTGAAGAAAATCAACAGATAGAAATTATCAAGGGGTGTGTGAGAAGTAAAATGGGGTGTATGGATAGCACACTCCTATATTTACACTAAGGGGGGAGGAGTTCAGCTAAGCCATACAATAATATACTTAATTTGGTATCGAATTCTCCATCCACGAAATTTGAACATAAGACCTCTCACTTACACATGAAGATGAATACCACCAAACCGTAGTATTGAGTGGCAGGTCATGTATAGTTAAAAATAGACTACAAAATTTAGAGAGATTTGAAATTAGTAGATATAGGGCAGAAAGAAGAATTTGCAAATAACTACTTGAAATGAATTATTTGTAAATATATTTCATACATCTTTGCAATTACCAAGTGCATTTCTAATACATGCAAATCCTTTGTCCAAACATACCACTATGTTTGGATGAGGTAAGTAAATTTGAATTTTTGACAAAAGTCAGAAATTATAAATGACATGCATCAATTCCCTTGTTTGGATTAACAAACACAGAAATTTAGAATTTCCGCATGAAAAAAAAAACTTGCAATTTGGAACTTTGAGTTCCCAAGTTTAAATTCCATATAATTTTGTAATTTCCAAATTTCCAAGGGTAAGAACTTAAAAATAACATATTCTGTATTCAAATTCCATTGTTCTTAGGTTGACCAAACGAAAAAATTCACAAATTCAAGCCAATAAAGTTCCATCAATTGAATTTTCGTTATTTTAAAATTCCCTAATAATTTTAAATCTCCTTATCTAAACAGAATGTAAGATTCTTTTTTTCCCCATAAAAAAAATTTTAAAAAAAACTTCATTATCAAAATGCTCCTAAATTTTCACAAAGTACCACTTTTAACCTTCGTTTGCAACCTATCACTTTCTAACCCCTAGATTTTAACAAGTGTCTCACATTAGCACAGTTCGTCACATTCATCCATTGACTGTTTACTTTTTCTTCACAATATCAACATAATATCAATAATATGAATGACACATTAATGACATATCCAGTGTCCCATTATCGAATAACAAGTTAATCGACAACATTGACAAATTCAAATATCTATTTCACCCCATGCAAATTCTAGGTACGAATTCCACGTGAAACCAGAAAATGCCGAGAACGAAAATGGAGATCCAAGAGTCAAGAACAATCCTTTAAACCTATTTTTCTTTCCCCTATTATCAACAAATACAAAGAATATGCAAAGGTTAATGTACAGAAGATCAACTTACAACTGACCATACATCCCCAACATAAAACTTGACAAGATATACACCCTTTTTTTTCTAAAAGAATCGGTTTACTAATATTAGAACTGGCCATTTTCTACATGTCAAACCCCACCGCTATCTTCTACAAACCACCAGTAAGGCAAACGTCGGTATCGTTCCTCGTCAAGTACTGCGATAACAATACTGCCATCGCAGACAAAGTCTACTGCAGCTTCCGGTTACACCAGCCCAAGAACCTCAAACTCAGCTCCTTTTTTTTTCCCAGTAGAGTTTCCTTTTTCTTTTCTTTTTTCAGCTAGAAGTATGCGGCAAACTATTCTTCTAAAATCTTCAGGACGTACAATTCATAGTTACTTCAACCGGAAATCACGCCTGAATACCGTCAAGTTTTGGGCAAACTTGTCCCTGTTCTTTGTATCCAAGCTTCTAGTAACATCCACCATAAGCTTGTCAAAACACTGGGAAAGCCGTTGATGTTGATCCGCTTGCTGCAGGCCAATATCAAAAAGTGTCATGTACATGTACTCGTGACAATAACAATTTAAAACAGCTAAACAGTAAATTCAGCGTTGCTCAAACTCAGAAGTTGAGGTTTCACCCATCATATTAGCTTAGTCTTCTATTATTCCATTATATAACTCAAACAATCAAGAGTGGAAGGCACAACTAACCTGTGAAGCCAAGATATGCGCTTTCAAATCGGAGAATATCTGCAAGTCAGACACCATCTTTCAGTCAAATACAGCCATCAGAAGTGAAAAAGGATAAGACAAATACAGAACCACTTCCAGCAAATGCAAATTTGAAATTTGTAGCAAAGAAATCCAACAGTTCGGTAAGGTTTTCGTTTTATTTCTATCTACTCTCTCTCCAGCTCACTTAATTCTCTCTCATTAAAAATAAAAAAGCCGCATAAAATACAACCTAAATAATATGTATTGTCAGCTAAACTGTGCTAAAACAAGTTGGCCCACCACAATGAGTTGAACAAAAGACGCAAAGATGCAACTTCTCTACTGAGACACAAAGAAGAGTAAAGGACAGTATAAGTACTGTTAAGACAGGACGCAAACTTACAATATTCTAATGTCTTACATTATAAGGGACAAACACCATAAGATATGGAACCAAGATTTACAGTTTGAGAGAAAAAAGAGAGACGGAGCTGCATTGTTTCCAAATATTTTCTAAAAGCTAAAAATGGCTTCAACACAAACACATGCACGTACACACTGAACAGAAAATTTATTGGTGCAATCATGTGAAGGTGGAACTGATTAAAATGAGACATTTAAAAAACGATGTTGCAGACGAAGACTTGAACAATCTGACCAAAATATAAAAACAAAAGACTTGAACAAGTTACAATATATATGCAGTCAAATAAAAATACTACCTGCTCATTAATAAGTATTAAGCTCAGCATTGGTCTGCTAAAATTCCACTGGTTGTTACTTTCCTCGAATAAAACAATCTCAAACAGCGTTTTCAGTACCTTTACATATAAAAGGACTCAGATCAGTCACAACCAAAACAATTTAGTAATTTAGTAACTATGGAGAATAACCACAAAAAGCATAAGCAAATTTATTTTACATCACATGCTTGGAGTCCGATTTCATGCATAAATTTGACATATAAACATTTTTTTCCCAAAGCTTTACATATCTTCAAGCAAAACCCAAACCGAAGTCCCAAGAGCATATATTAATCTCAACCTAATCCTCCCAAGGGTTAGGCGCACACACACTTTTTTATAAAACAATATATTTATACTAAGCGGTGGGGGGAAATTGGTATCGAACTCGCCATCCACTAATTTGAACCTAAGACCTCTCACTTACGACTTACAAGTCCAGGCATGGGACTAGTTGAACTAAAACAATGCAAACACATCTTTACAATCCAGTTGGGCTTATGGATTTCCGCAAATTATTATGTGACTATAGGAGTTCCATGCCATTAAAAAACTGAGTATATCAAACTTGTCATCGTTTCAGTTTAATTGATTACTTGATAAGCACTGACAAGGTTCTGGAGTGTCACCTTATATAGCTGACTAAACAAAAAATACTACTGAGTTGCATCGTTATTTTTGGGTCAACAAAAATCCATGCATTTTCAATATGTAAACGTCCAAGAAGACAGATCTTAACAGTGTTTAGAGCTGAGTCTGACTTACGATGGAAAAACAGTAAAAAAAACATTACAAAGATAACCATAAGGTACAGTAACAGAATCTAATGGATAAAGATAGTACCATGTTAATATTTAAAAAAATTACAATTACTGAACCACAAGAAATGGACATCTTAACAAAGATTCTAAGACAAATAACAAAAGAGTAATACAGCATAAGCATCCTTACTTCTGGAAACAAGTTGGGGCAGTCTGAAATGTGACGAGCAAGATTGACCGCAGTAGGTGATGTGGGTGCCTCACCCATGGTTATGTTGTTGAAGTAGAAAGCAGCCAAAGTTTCAACAGCTGATGCACACTGGAGAAAAAAGTAAAGTTTGAAATTGAATAATGAAAAAAAATGTAAAATTAATGTGGCAGATGCAGACAAAAACTGGTCAGTTGGTAACACAGGATCATGTCACCAAAGACTTCTCCAGTGCAATAACTTTTTCCAAAATTTTTAACATTAGACTTCTAAAAAACTTCTACAGTGTTCAATGTTTGGAAGCTTAACACTTCGCACTTAGCAGTGGCCAACTGTTCATCATTTTGGGTTTTTCCACTGCCTGACCGGTAACCTCCTGAAAGTTTCCAAAGACTGATGAGGGCAGGGTGAGAATTGGACTTGAGGGAGTACAAATCCTGGCAAGGGAAGGTTTAAGCTTATTCCAAAAAACGACTTGTTCCCAAAACACGACTTGTGCCCTTGATAGCACAAGATGATTTCTACATTTCAGGTTAGTTTTATTTTTGCTTGTACACATTATTCTATCTGACCTTCTAGTTGAGCTAAACAGAGGAAAACAAATGCAAAAAAAATTCAGCAATAAGTTATTCTTTGAAAGTGCAGCCTTAAATTTGAGACATGCAATTGACGATGAAGAGTTATTTCGTCCATAGAATAGAGGCATAACTTTGACCAAAAAAAAAGAGAATAGAGGCATAACACATACCTGCGATGCGATGCCTGTATCGAAACCTTTAATCCCAGATTCAAGGGACCCAACTATATGCATAAAAGTACCGGTATCCAGATTCAGTATATACACTATATGACTGTTGAATAAAACCTCCAAGAATGCAAAATAGGCCTTTGTCAGCTGCAAATAGTAAAAAATTCTGATAAAGACCACCTTCCAAATTTTAGGCAAGAGGAATAACTTAAAGAAAGATAAAATTAAAGAGCCTTATATCTGCAATTTATCTGAACCGAGTAAGCAGAGTAAGAGTTTAAAGCGTCAAAATGGATCAGCATGATAGAATTTTAGCAAGGACAAACTAAAGAATAGGATAGCATATATTTCAGACTTCATAAATTGCATATTTAGTGTTCAGAGCCATACTGTTTTCTCATTTCCCATTGTTTCTTAGAAATTGAGAAGAAAAACAGTTTTTAGCCTCTGAAAGCACTGATAGGAATAGTGCACAAAAATGAAAACTACCAGGAAAAAAAAAATCCCATTTTAAGTTGTTTTCAATTTCAAGTTTTTGTTTCATACATTCACCTTCATTTCGCCGTTGAAATCATATCAAACAACTCCTACCAGGTACTCAAAACTAATAAATGAAAAGAAGACCAACAAACATAAGCTAATGTACCTTGCGGAATGCCAATACATCAGCCAAAGGAATTGATAATGTCATCTTCAGTGCAATATCAAGTGCATCAGCAAGCGCTCTATCACCATATAGCTCAAACACCCCAAAGTTGACATAGTTTCCAGCAAGAGCTATCATTTGAAAAAAATCCTAAAATCAGCTTATAACATAACATTTGTACAAGGAGCTATTTCCTTTTTCTAATTCAACAAGGAAAGCTGGGGAGGAGCCACTACAGGACTTCTAGTTAAAAACTAGTACAACATTGCAAAAGAACTTTATTCCTTTGTTTGCTGTTTTCAATTTGGAAAGAACAACAGTTAAAGGAAAAGAAAAAACAACTTGAGGTGCTTTCCTAAAACACAGACAAAAAATGGCAATTGAAAAACGCAATATAATCATCAGCTTCTTTATAGAAATTCCAATCCATTCACTTTGAGCTTGGTTGTTGAACTAAGCAAATAGATGGGTTTCCTCTAATTATTTTAACCAATGATACATGTTTCAGCATCTTTAAAGGGCTGTCTGGTATCCTTCTTGTATCTAATTTTTGGTTTGCTAGATGAAGCTAAATTACTTGGTACTCACTACTTCATTATTTTAAAAAACAAAAAACTGGATCCAAGAAGGATACCAAACAGCCGCTAAACTTTGCACTAAATTCAATCCAATTGCTAAAACCTTACATGATTCCATTAATACTTTTTAGAGCCAAAAGATTTAAGCATAAGCATCATATTATTTAGTCACAATGACCACCGTTCTAAACCAACGAACCATAAACAACCTTCATTGCATAACCACATTAATCACAAGACTCTCAACTTGAGATTGACAAGTTTGCGACATCAAGTTTGCAAACAATTTAAGGATTACCAAAAAAGATAACAGTCCACTAGCCAACTAATAAATTACGATTTATTCATGCTCTTGCCAGACCTTCCTTCATCAGATCTAGGCTGTTTCTATTGCTTATCCTGCACCCAGAAATATGATTCTAACTATCTGCAGACTACAAATTACACCATTTGAGAGCAGCTCAGATGAATTTTGTTTTCCAACCAAAGTGAAATAATGAAAAAACCCACAGCAATATGTCAGATGTTCAAGAATATACATGCAAGAAGTGCAATATAAGCAGAGTAATAATTGTCATACAAAGCTGATAAAACATTCTCAAAAAGTAGTTTACCATTCAGAACTGAATAAAGATACAAGCATACCTAGTGAATAATCATGCAATTAATGATTCAACAAAGTGATTACTGTTACAAGAAACAAGAGGTTAGTGGACTCACCTCTTGTAAGAATAGTTAAAGAAATCCAAATTCCCTTGTATTTGAAGCCATATATATCCGCAACATTTGGAAGAGACAAAATCCTTGACCCATACGCAACAATCAATTTACTGACTTCTCGAAAAAGAAGTATTCCATTAGGAGAAGATGAATCAAAAGTCAAGCGTTGGGCTTTGTTGAATGCAAACTCAGCCATGAATTTCAACAAAGGGGTGGTCACCTGCAGCATTTATTGGGAAAATATTGAGAGAAGATAACACAAATTAACTTTGCAAGAAATAAGAAGGAATAAAATGTAGCCGAGAGAGATCTGCTTCCTGTTTCCGTTGTATTTTAATATGCTTCAAAATAATAAAATATTATCTAACCTTACCTGATCTCTTAGCTAAAAACTATAATGCAAACAAGAAGCAGAGACTTATGATTCAAAAGACATTCATTTATTTTAAAAGCTTTCTGAAAATGTAGAAATCTTCAACTAGTACTAAAAGTTCAATTTCAAAGTATGAAATTTTAGATAATTGCTTAACCACTTAATGCAGAACTCTGTTGAATTTTTCGACAAAGGAAGCAGTTAACATTGTCCTTTACCTCTGGTGTATCGGACCAGTGCAAGATTCCTTTCAAAAGAAGTGGCATGTGTGCAGGATACAACCAATCAAACAGAAAGCCATAAGTTCTGCGACTGAAGATATTAAAGAAGAGCATAAGAATAAGAAATTGTTAAGCCTTATAAATTCAATACAGAAAATGAAAAAGTACTTGCCTATTTGTGGCCATGGCAATTCCTCTAAGGTCTCTCATCAACCCGATTAGTCCATACTTTACAGCATCAGTACGAAACATTGAATCAGGAGTTGATTCCAGATTGACGAAAACCTGAAGTACCACATATAGTACAAGAGTAACCAAAATGAATCCATACAATACCAAACTTGACAGTATCTAGTGTGTGTAGTTAAGCATTTTAAAGAACACACAGGAACATCTATGCAGATTCTGCAGCATGCACATATGAAACATTTTTTTATTGTATGTTTGTGTTTGTATGTGTGCACACAGAGAGAGAGAGAGAGAGAGAGAGAGAGAGAGAGAGAGTACTTGCAAAAGTGGATCCATGGAAGATTTAAATTTGACAGGGCTGTCTTCCATGAATATTAACCAGCCAATTATGTAATAGAAAGTTGTTCTGCTGCGAGAACACCTATACTCTTCCAGAAACGGGAAATGCTCCCTCTGAAAAGAGAAATTCAAAATGAGAGCTTTTCATACGAAATACAGGATTCTGTTCAAGATATTCAAATCAAAAGTGTAAATGCAAAAGAAAGATATTTCAGATTTGGATTTACAGTATGATTGGCAAGTATAAATTTGACAGTATCCAACTTCAAGAGTAGCTTGCCACTCATGTATCTGCAAAATAATTAGCCTTACAATAAGCAAAATATGATAAAGGAAAAAAGGCTCTCTTAAACCAACAAGCACTCCAATGTTCCAAACCATATACAGAAGGAAAAGAACTAACCCAGACGCCAGCTCCAAGAACAAACTCAGGGTGTGACCAATGACCTCCTCATTCTGAAAATAGGCAAGAATTAAAATGCAAAATAATATCCAAATGTACTTAACGTGAGTAAAGCATGAAAAAGATTTCACCTCCGTATAACATTTCAGGTTTGTAGCAATCTTGCCAACAATGACATTTAACATCAAAAGATGATCATGAAGTCCAAGAAGCTCAGAAAGGCGAGCATATAACTGCTGCAACAAATGGAGAAGCCTCAAGAAGAATGCTAGCATAACTTTAAAGAATGCAAGGAAAAACTTACCCTCGAAGAATGCATGGCTTGGTCACCCACATAAGACTTCCGAAAATGTTGAAAAAAGGTAAGAATTGCACGATCAAGTCTTTGCTTGCTTGTCTCACCATACCTCTGCCAATGCCAGGGTTGAACAGTTTTCGTTAATTTTGATAGCACCACCCAATGAAGAAGAAAAATAAATAAATAGGCAATCTTTAAAGTTGAATATCACTCTTAACACCGAGTAATTTGGCTGAATATATTAACCAAAGTGCTTGAAGCCCAAAGCAGCAGAGTTTTAAAGTGCGCCCTTTCATTTATATCAAACCATGATAAAAACAGTACCATCTTAGGCAGAGAAAGAATAATCTAGATTTAGAAGGTAAATATTTGATTACTATATCTAATATTCAGAAAGATGTAATTGCTGCTGCTGTACCTGGCTGTGTAGCCCACTGTCAGTGACATTTATTAACTGCAAGATGCGAGCTGAAAGTTCTGCATCAAGTACTTCTTGTGACTCGGCACTGAAAGGAAAAATATAAAACATAAAATCTTCCATGGTAGCAATGAAGGGAAAAGCAAGATGAATGAAGAGGAGTAAAAGCAGGATTTTTTGGTCAATAAAGTTGTTTAGTTTTCTTTACCTGCACCCAGTACTTTGTTTTATCTTGAGAACTGCAGCAACTATATGAACAATCCAAGCAAGTTTCGCTTCAATAACAGAGAGGTCACTGTTATCACTGGTCTGAACTCGAGCTCTTTCCTATTCAAGTCAGAAGAATTGATTAAAGACATGAAGTCCAGAAATTTTTCTTTTCAATTTCCAAGAGGCATCCTTCACTATAAATGCCCATACCGTGTAGACTTGCAAAAGAGGCTCCACTATGTTTATTATATACAAACTACTGCTTTCATACTGCAACCAAAGAGAGAAGGTCACGGAGGCAACTTTGACAAATTCAGATCAGTTCCACGTGTCTAAGTCAAGATATGTATTTTAAATGCTTTTTTATCAAATAGAAAATTGTTTATTTGACGAATTGCAAAACCATAACTTCTTCAGACTGAAAACGAGAAGCACATAACATTTGTAGAGGTAAACCTGGAATCTACAGACTTGTGTAAAACAATCCAACTGATCTTGAAGAAGTTCAACGTTGTCTAAAGGGTTCTCAGAAAGATCATCGAGCAATCCATCCTGTAAAATAGTGAGAAGATATCGAGAACTTTCATAAATTTGAACATAAAATTGCAGTACTGGCCCAGAGTTTTTACCTGCACGGAGTTAAATCTTGATGTGATAAAACCTTCAGTAATCTTAGGAACAAATTCATCGAGCATGCTGGGTGCATCACCTTTCAAGTATGGTACAGATGTCACCAATCTAGACCATAGTCCTAAAAGGTAGTATACGCTGCTGCTGGCCCACTGAAAAGAAGACAAAGTTTCAGTAATGCAAGTTGCAATTTCTCAACCCAGATAAGTAGTTCCAGCTACCAGGCACTATAAAGTACCATAGATAGTGATATTCATGTATAATGGCCGTAAACGTCATTAGGACAACTTTAGAGAGAGAGTCTGTGTGTTAGAGAAACAGTTGGAGTGACAACTGGAAACTATAAGATAAGAGTAACTACAACTGAAAATAAACGACTAGATGCAGATAAGCAACTGAAGATAAATGTAAACAGAAGGTAAGGGATTGCAAGCCCGATCAAGACTCACATGGGATGAATCAAAACCCAAAAATCTACAAAAATTAGATTTAGGAAATTGCATGATATAAAACATGATGGAAGATCAGTGGCCGTCCCAAAGGAAAGGGTGAGACTGACTTATCATGGAAGTGTTTTCATTCAACAGGTTAGTATGCAATATTTGTTTCCTAATGCTTGGAAAAAAGTGGTGAAAGACATTCAACCTTCCAGGAATGCAAAGACTTTAAAGTGAATTCTGCTACTAAACGTATCCAGTCACTATAGCCTTCCACAGTCACAAGCTCTGACAACTGCGATAAATTTAGAAGTTCAATAAGCATAAGCAGTCAACTAGATCAACTCAAGGAAAGATTACATACCAGAAAATAAATTTCATAATCACCACAGAGAAATTACAAACTATCTACATAAAATATCACGTCAAAATCAAAACTACAAGCGTAAAGTGTAAGTTTCACCTTTTCAAGGTACAAATCAATTTCATATAAATATAAATCCAAAACAAAAAATGTAGGTATATTTAGAGAGTAATTTACATGCATGCAACATTCATTAAGCTCGCTTCATTTGAATGAGTTACCCAAGATACCAAAAATGACTCTAGGGTATTTCTTACTAGAGAAAAAGATTGATGTCAAAATTACAAAAAGGAAGAAAGATTACCTGATAATTCATTCGGAATCGTCCAAGAAGACGACAATATTCATGGTAATTATCATGATCAGCAAGACCTGATTTCCAGTCCAAACAAATCATTATGAAAACCCAACAAATTAAAGAAAACACACTAATAAATCATAAATTTAGGGTTGGTGATTAAGTATTAGCACAGTCACTGACAAGTGTCTAAAATTCAGATAATATCCACCTTAAGTATATCATATATACAAATCCTACGACCAACCAATAAATGACAACTACAAAGTATCTTTGTTGCACTGATACTTGAAATTTGGGCCACGGTGAGTTTCTACTGATGCCCCGCGATACAGTCTGACACATAGCGGATATGCAAAATAGAGTATTGTCCACTTTTCCTACTTTGTAGACTACGAGAAACGGCAACGATACTCATAGGACACGGTCAAGATACGGCAAGGGGTTATTCAGTTTTTGTAACTTTTGGGGATGTTTTTGAAAATTTAGAACAAAGCAAGGCCAAACTGTAATTTTCAAAAGTTCATTTTAAAGGCATTCCTTTCTTCTCTTCTATATGATTTATGATGAACATGAATCTTTCTCCTTTGTGATTTATTTTATGTTATGAAGTATGAACTTATGATGAACTTATTTTTTTTCACGCGGCAATATGACATATTATATATTATTTTATAATATGTATTATTTAATTGATGCATCATATTGGGCACCCATACCCATGTCTGTGCAGCATCAACGGGTACAAATCTGTCCATAGTTGTTCATGCAATAGTGAGGAAAAAAAGCACAAAGGGAAAACAATCATATTTAAAAAGTTCTTTAAAAAATATCTAGGAAGTTAATAACTACCAAAAATACACAAATGCAGGAAAGCACGCATTCCAGCACACAAACAAATTATTTCACATTCAGCACAGTTTGAGCAAGATACATGATAATCAACAGAAAAAAAAAAAAAAAAAGGAAAGCCAAGCCAAGCCAACAACACCTTGCCCAGTTTGTAGGATTTCTTTGGTTCCTGTGATTAAATGGGACAGATAGTTTGAACGGGCAGGATCACTTGTAAACAAAGAACGTCTAACAGAAGCCAGTCGCACCAAGCACTCCAGTGCCTATAAAGAAAAATAGTAAAAACTTGATTAAGATGTTAAACAGTGAAAATACATGAACAATAACAACTTAAAATTTCAAATGGTAGGAAAAGAAACTTTTGACTCCAACAAACAAAGACAGATACATTTTAGATATCAAAGGACAGAACTTCCACCGATGTACGCTTGCACATGCATGACTGTATGTGATTGCAGTAATCGAGAACTAAGAAAAAAATATCTCGCACCAGCAATAAAATAGCCATTATGACAAGGATCCAATTCACAATACATGTAGCATCAGCAATAAATTATCCCACGAGCGACAGTTTTCTTTGCTTGTTCTATTTTCTAATTAAAGGTCCTAGAAATCATCAGCAATTAATTAAGAAGAAAAATTACATATACTAACCTCCTTTGAAAGAGGGGGCTTTGTATTGGCATAGTAATCAAAGAAGACTTGAAGTGTAGCAGGATCCTCCAATGTTGACTTCCAACCCGACGGAATCTGTAAGATTACCAGTTAAATACTTAGTTATGATTCACTGCATATGAGACTAATCGACAGACCTTCAAATGGTTAACAATCCAAAAGAAACGAGGGTAATACCTGAACAGTACCAAATTCTTCAGAACTTTCATCAATTGAGGTCCCAACAAAATCAAAAGATAGGCATTTAAGTGAAAGCGAAAGAGCCAACTCTTGCAATCGACTTGCAACTGTGCACCACAAAATCAAACAGCATTAATACCAATAAACCAAGAATTACAATAATTAAATAGTGGTGGTAAGGGTGTAATCAAAACAGGTTTAGAACAACTGCCAACATATTACCATTACTTTCCAATTGACGCAATGAAGTCAAAGATATTTGGAATATTTGAAAGAGAGACTGGTCCCTGAAGGAGCACGCAACCCTCCGATGATGTGTTGAGGGCAACCCAGGATTAGGCTGATCATTTATCAATTAATGAAAAACAAGCAAATGTTAATCAAATAAAAAATAAACAAGCACATTTATGTTAATAGCCAAGTTAAAACTTCAATAATGCAATGTAGTCTACAAGGTAATTGTCTAAGTCTCTCTATGTTACAGTTTTAATGTATTAGGCGTCATAAATTAGTCTTTAGAATTCCTAAGCATATTAATGTGGACCTTTCCAGATTCACGTACCAATTAAGCCTATAAAGGGGCTACTTTGTGAACTTTGAAATCAGATTGTTAGTCAAAAAGAAAATTCCTCAGCTTGTGTGTGAGGCACAACAACCTTGGAGTGTGATTCCAAGACACCTTCGGTGTGATGCTGAAGGCTGGTGTGATGCCAGAATTTTTCTAATTCTCTATTGGAGTGACTCCAATACACCTTTGGTGTAATGCCAAAGGCTGGAGTGAGTCCGGATCTCCTCTATTTCTCTATCCCTTCCTATTGTTTTACATCACACATTTTAGAAGGAAAGGCCATTTCAAGGAAACAAACAAAATTAAGTTTAATTCTCATAAAAATTTGAAAGTTAAATATAACCCCAAAATAATAGTGAAATTAACCAAAAAACAACATGCCTATAGATGTTTGAGCAAGGACAAACTGAGTGCTTCAACTGGCTTCTATCGGTGTTCTTGAACAAGAAAATAATTTAGAAATATTCACACCGTACACTATCATCTATCCATGTAATGATGCCCTGAAGACACTTCAGGATGATATGCGGTTCAACTCACTCAAACACAAGTTGCAGGAAGACGAGAAATAATGGAAATGGAGTGGAAATCTTGTGTAACCAAAAAGTAATCTCTCATATTAATGATGATATAAAGGGGCACAAATTACAATCTAACCTGACTCATCTCAGACACGAGCTGGTTTAATATCTTCAAACCAATGGCATAGTGATCAGATGTTGCCTGGTAAACAAATTGTTTATGAGTTACACTAGGCTGAAAGATATAATGACAGAGAACATATAAAAAAATTATAAAAATAAAAAAGTAACACAACCACTTGAATCACTCAGTAGTAGCAGTTAAATTTACTCAGTTATCTATACTCTGTTCCCTCTACAGTTTTAAGAGAGCAATATTACAATGCAAATGGAGCACATGAACTTCAAGATGGTAAGATAGATATCGAGTAACATTAGAAAACTGAAAATGTAACTTAATAAATGAGCACATTCGTAAGGCTGAGCTGGCACTCTACATAGCAATACAGTTGATGTGATACTTCAAAAAATAGTTCGACAGACTAGAAGACAAAAGGTGGCTATGTGCAATATAGGGCTTATGAAGAATACTAGTCTGACTCTAGTTGTACGTAAAAAAAAAAAAAGTGCATGCAGCGTCCCAAAACTTGAGTTAGATAAAAATAAGCAACGGACAATAAAAATTTTAGATACTGACAGAAAAACAAGGCCTTGAATAGAGCTAAATATTAAGAGATATACATGTACAAGAAGATAACCAATTAATATTTAATTCCTAAGTTCCAGAATGATAGACCAGGGATCATGTGGCCACAATGTGTTAAAAACAATGCAATCATGGATACAAATAAGGTGATGTTGTAGATCAATGCAGCTTTCTATAAACCAGTTATATTCTCAATCAACGATATGACTGGAAACAAATATGGTATAGTAATCTAAATTTCTATACATACAGAGTTTTGATTTTTACAGAAAATAAAATTTTATTACGCCCAAGCAATTACGAGCAAGCTGTCCACTACAAACAAAATAGCCAATGTAATAGCTTTAACAATCTAACAACTACCACAGAATTTAGATAACAGCTTCTAATCAGAAAAAAAAAAAAAAAAAAAAAAATTGAAAGAACGGGGAAAGTAAGGAATTTCCTGAAATCTCAAA
>JAOTRO020000035.1:179613-195879 GCA_028566515.2 Pyracantha coccinea | reverse complement strand
AGGGCAATAAAGTGAAGACAATCATACACAATTCCTGCTTAAAATGTTTTATGAGCTAACTTCAAAACTCAAGGTTGGTAAATTAACTCTCAACTATTTGAAATTAGCCAATTAGCCTCTCACTGTTAGTTTTGATAAAATCATATCCACTAAATTAGGCCGGTCACGTCCCAGTATTTGACGACAAGAGTGAATTACGCCGGTCAAGTGCCACTATTTGACGGTAAAGTGGATGAAATTTCATCGAATCTAACGGTGAGGAGTTAATTGGCTAAGAAAAAATAGTTCAGGGGTCAAACGACGTACTCATATTTCTAATACTCTAAATTTAATAGCTCTTTTACTATAACAATTCAAGATTCATACCAATGTATCTTCAGAGCAAGAGACTTAGAGGCAGAGGGAGAGAGCGAAAACTGAAGGAATCGTAAGGACCAAAAGCAAACACGAAATGATGTTGAGTGTGGAAGGAGTGACTGTAAAACTGCCATACTATTCATTCCCAATCTTACGAAGCCCTGTTCGCCGTGCCACTGTGAACTTGCGACCCTTTTCCGTATCTGCTTCGACTCTCAAAGAAGACCACTCGGAGACCCCTTCTGCTCCGCCAACATCCATTTCGCTTGGTCACTTGACCCGACCTGATTTTCCCATCCTCCATCAGGTTTGTCTCCACAAATATAGAGATGTTGATATATAATGTGTTACTTATTTGTACTTACCACTTGGACATGACAGGAAGTAAATGGATCTAGGCTTGTTTACTTGGACAATGGTGCAACTTCCCAGAAGCCTACTGCAGTGTTAAAAGCTTTGCAGACTTACTATGAATGCCACAATTCAAACGTGCATCGTGGGATCCATTACTTAAGGTACAGAATAGTCACTAACATAAATAACTAATTAGTTTGAATAAGTTTTAGATTTTGATTTGTATATTAACTAACTCACTATTAAATATTTAAGTTGGAGTTATGTTCATCTTGCCTTCTATAGCTTACGGTTTCTTCATGTTGTCAACTTAGTGCAAAGGCAACAGAAGAATATGAGCTGGCGAGAAAGAAAGTTTCCAACTTTATCAATGCATCAGACTCCCGAGAAATTGTTTTTACTAGGAATGCTACCGAAGCTATCAATCTGGTTGCTTACTCATGGGGGCTCCAAAACATAAAACCAAATGATGAGGTAGATAGAATTTCAGTGTAGTATTTCCATTGTGTCCTTTATTTTATTTTTGTAAATTACTTTACAACACGTTCATAAAGGAATACACCATTGTGGCGCAATTATACTTTTCTATTATTATTTATTTTATTTCTATAGTTACATGTTCTTTGGTGATGGTTTTCTTATTTTATATTCGAGTTTGGGAGTTAACATCTCTGCTTACCTCCATGATATCGTCTTGTACCAATACTTGTATCAAATAGCTTTACATGATCTATTCACCACATTATTCTGTAGATTGTTTGTGAATGGACTCTTAAGTGCAAGTACCATTGACCTCGTATTGTTTATGAGCTTGTGCTTAATAAAATCTCTTTTCAGATCATACTTACAGTTGCTGAACATCATAGTGCAATCGTTCCTTGGCAACTTGTGGCTCAAAAGACTGGTGCAGTCTTGAAATATGTGGAATTAAATGAGCATGAAGTCCCTGATGTGGACAAGTTAAAAGATATGCTTTCAAGGAAGACAAAGCTCGTAGTTGTTCATCATGTCTCAAACGTGCTTGGTATGTTTCTCATCGGTTGTTTTCTTTCCTTCTTTGTATATTATGCTCATAGTTGTTTTGTATAGTGAAGCTAAACTGGAAAACAAAGATTGCATGCAATGTCTTTCTTAATGACATTAGCGTTAGAATTCTTTGATTAATTAGTAAAGCTGTTGTGGTCCAATTGATTACTGAAGCTATTCTGATTCAACTGATAAAGAAAGAGTTTATGTGTTGCATGTTCAGTAATTATGTATTCCAGAAAAACCCATCCTGTTATTCTAGTGTTATCCATTTGTACTGGCACTGTCACTAATGTCTGATTTGGTTACTCAATTCTGAACGCATATCAGTAGTTGTTTACTGGTGATGTCACCTACCTCTCGTCATATTTATATGCTTGAAATCTGGTGTCTAACTGTTATAGATGTATTGTTGCTTTGGTTTTGACCTGAACATCTAAACTGGATAAGCATTGTTTTGTGCAATGGACCATCAGGGGCCTACTACTAACTCCTATCCACGTCACTTTACCACCTAGGTCCAGTACGTCTGGTGAGGTTTGGTCAATGGATATATCCAGGTTTGCGTTGTATCTTAAAATGCCTCAGTGCTATTTGTAGTGGACCACCTCATTTTAACTTTTAGATTATTATAATACTTCTCCAATATGGGATACACATACATGGCTTGTATGGAGCCACACAGCCCCAACACATTGCAAAGTAAAGTTTCTCTTGGGTGGTTCTTAGATAGGTTGGATGTGCTTCTCTACTAATTAATACAGTAGGTGTCCATAGCGGAGAAGAAGTTTCTGATTCTATGGTTTGCTTTTCAACCTGTTTGTTCTAGGGTCCATAGCTTATGTTCCACAATCTCTAGAAATAGTAGAGATTGGTAGTCCATACTAGATGACTCATGAGACGTTCATGTGCGTTTGATTCCTGCCTGCTCATGCTTTGGTTATACCAACTTTAGTCATGATACTTGTGCTTTAGTTATATCAACTTTACACAGGCCACTGTTGTACGTTGTATCTTATCTGCTGGAGACTAATAAGTTCCATATAATCAAATAAACAAATTTTTTCTTTCTTTCTAATGATGTTTCAAATGCATCAAATTATTATTTGAGTAAACTCTTTGTACTTTTTGTATTATAAAAGATTATGGGTTTTGTCTCAGAGAAAGCAGATAACAAATTGTGAGACCATATTGATGCGTTCATAATTTTTCTCATGCAGGTTCTGTTCTTCCTATCAAAGATATTGTGCTTTGTGCTCATGATGTTGGGGCAAAAGTGCTTGTAGATGCTTGTCAGAGTGTTCCACATATGGTGGTTGATGTCCAGAATCTGAACACCGACTTTCTTGTTGCTTCTTCTCACAAGGTTAGGATACTTGCTTATGTGCTGAAATCTACCCTTATGGGCAAGTGTATAAAGTAAATATTAGACATGCCTCAGATGTGTGGGCCTACAGGCGTCGGATTCCTATATGGAAAGAGTGATATCTTGTCTGCCATGCCTCCATTTTTAGGTAATTTTCTTATTTAAAGGTTGTCTTCTGAATGTTATGTTTGGTTTGTATAATTATATCTACGAGGGCAATGGCTTATGCGTATTCTCACTATATTATTTTACTTCTTTTTCTAGGTGGTGGGGAAATGATCTCTGATGTATTTTATGATCATTCCACTTACCAAGAACCTCCATCTAGGTTGGTGAATTCGCCTATATATTGAAAAGCTTTTTGTTTAAATTAAATGCAGTGATGAGAGCAGCTTTGTATACCATGTTGATGTTATTGTCCTAACTGTCTCCTGTTTAAGGTGTTATCTTGATAGTTGAATTTGAATACGCCAAATCATGGTCGCAAGAATATCAAGACTGTAAATAACAAGTAGAATGCTACAATTTGGTTATTATTAGCACTGATATATCTCATGAATTCATTTTCAAAATATATCTCAAATTGATAGCCCTTTTAATACCTATAGAAAATGTAGGAAACTAGGAATTACCTATATATGACAGAATATACTTGTGGAATTTGTACGAAGTAGTAAAGTAGGTCTTATGTTTTAGTGAATAAAAGTGATCTTCAATTGTTTGGGTATATGCAAGTGCATACAATTATTCTAGCTGCACTCTACACTTGGCCTTGTTTTACGGTAATATGCCCTTGTCCTGTTTCGACCATAATGGAATTTCATTTTTTCCTTGGTAGTTTTTTCCGTGAAACATATTGGTCCTTATTCACATGAGTTATACAATAGTGGGCTACTTTCTGATGTCTTTTTGTAATTGTCCCTCCTTAACCGAACTAGGTTTGAGGCTGGAACACCAGCAATCGGGGAAGCAATTGGGTTAGGAGCAGCTATTGATTATTTGTCAGGACTTGGTATGCAAAGGATACATGATTATGAGGTAAGTTGGATTCTTCGGCCTTTTGAATTTCCTGTTCTATTCAACTGGTTTAGACTTTCTGTTGTGTGGGCTTTTGTTTTGTTTAGGTTGTAAGTACATATTAGAGAGAGAATGGAAAATATTTGTATTGCAAAGACATGGCTATTATATATAGGACCCTAAGACATAAATCTGCTCTGGAGTTATGCCTTGCGCTATGCTAATCATACAAGCTGATCAGAAAATTGCAATCAACTTAAGTCTTGAGCTAATTACACAATTGGACAATTCAAGCTGGTGTTGGCATACAAAGGGGTTCTCTGTATGCTGAAACATCTCCCAGTAGAAAAGAGCAAAAAGATTTATCTTTAAAAAGTGCGAAAAGAAAGGTTCCCAGAAGTAAGAAATGCAGGGACCACCAGGTGGCTTAAAAAAAAAAACAGATGAAAGCTTCTTCCAAACAAAGGTTAACGGAAAAAAAAGAAGTAAAAGTGAGCATAAATAGAAGTAACTAAGACAAATAATAGTAAATTAGACTAGGATCTCTAGTCGAACCTTATTATGGTAAAAAATGCGACTTTAATTTCTTTTTGGTTGGTTCCCTCTTGAAATCTTGAATGCTTCGTTTAATGACTTGAATGCCAATTCTGAACATTAGATTTTTCCTTTATGTAAATATCAGTAACATTATTGTAAGTGCCATGTTTCTCTTGTCTGTTTTCTTCTCGAACTTTGACATATATAACTTTTATGCTACATTTCTTTCGTTGTTATATAAATTATGAAGTAGTGTAGTATCCACCAGTTTCGATAGTAAGTGTCATTTTACTATTTTCTGTACTTGTATGAGTGTGTAGTTGGGGTGATTTTCAGTTCGAAAAGTCTATAGAGACCTTAAATATACCTTAGGAAGAAAAGAACCAGTGAGCTTCTTTAGAGACTGAAAGGTCGATGCCTGATGTATGACAATTATTTAATGCTTAATTACCAAACCGCTCTTGTTTGTAATTTTCACAGATGTTTCTTGGTAAATATCTATACGAGAGCCTTCAATCTGTCCCCAATATTCGCATATATGGTCCAGCCCCTTCAGAACACATCTTCCGGGCTGCCCTATGTTCTTTCAACGTTGAAAATATACACCCTACAGATCTGGCAACTTTTCTTGACCAACAGGTATGAAACCAAACCGTGCTTAGTTTCCCGTACTTTGTAATATAAGTGAGCTTCAACAAAATAGCTGATGCTAACTTATGTAATGCCAGCACGGAGTGGCTATCCGATCAGGTCACCATTGCGCCCAGCCCCTTCATCGGCAGTTAGGAGTCAGCGCGAGTGCACGTGCAAGTCTTCACTTGTACAACACCGTAGAGGATATCGATGACTTGATCCGGGCACTCAACGACACAGTCAGCTTCTTCAATTCTTTTAAGTAGAGCTTTGTGCTCTTTGCCAGCCTACTGTAAATTTTGTATCACCTATTTATTCTACTGTACTCTCTAAGCTTACAAGTTACGAGTACCGTTTGTGCAATTATTTGGTAAGACTTGAGAGGGATTCTTTCTTTGAATTCAATATTTGTATTCCCTTGATCAGCAGCATAATTCTGAAGGTAAGCTGAGAAAAATAGTTTTAATTCAATCCTGACTGTTCCGTACTATTGAGTAGTCTGGACTATCGAAGAAAAATTGTGACTTCGAGTAACTTTTGTTCGGTTACATGTAAAGACTTTAGAGGGATTCTTATTTTCGAATCAAACTAGGAATTTGTGCCCACGCGTTGCTGTGGGATTGAAAATTGTATGAAAAATTATGTTTGAAAGATATGAAAAATTGTGCTGCAACATGTTAATATCCTTCGCGTGATTTGCTCGAAGTAAAGGACATGAAAATCTCAATCAAAAGGAAAGGGAAATAGTTGTGTAAAACAACCCTAGAAAAAGATACTAACTTTGGAATCAATTCAAGTGTATTAGCAAAAGCGTTTGCGCTTAACAGAGGGAAACTAATCGAAAGCAAACCCGCAATTCTTTTAACTTTATTCTTTGGCCTAAATAGGAGATCAAATTTTCTACATCCAAAATAGGCGTGGCCTTTTTACGGCCCTAATAAGTGTTTGACACATATTAAATTTATGACAACAAAATTAAGAAACATTAGGATAATAAATACGTGTTAATCACTTATTGGGATCACATAGAAGTTGCACCCGTTTTGGGTGCAGATGGTTTGGTCTCGAGAAGAGAATTTGTGGGCAACAACCCCGCAAAGTCCTTTATTTGGTAAGCCATAATAATTGTAACAATCCAACCCAACTCAGGCTTCCAATTCTCACCAAGAAAAATGAGCCAACGAAATACAGTGGGTTTTGATGAGAGAGACGAAATCGTTACCAACCAACAAATGAAGTAAGGGAGTTTTAACAAAACACTCCCGGTACTGTTCACTTTTAACGAAAAACCACATTTTTACCTTTAACTGACACTATTTACTATACCTTTAAAAAGGGCTTTTCATTAAAAGAGAAGTTTTTTTGGACTTTTCGTTAGTTTTCCTATGAAGTAAATCATGTTATTTCTATTTATGAGTTTTTAAGGCATTAAAAACTTATTTTTGAGTGTTAAGTTCATGTGGCACTGGATGAGTCGGGAAGGCAAATTGGGGAAGGTAAACGAGTAAGGTAGCTAACCTTACCCAAATTAAGTTCCTAAACTAATACCATAACAGTTAACTACCTAGTTTACGAAAAAGGTTACATGCTCCTGGTGTAGAGCACTAACTCAATTTTAGAGTAGTGCGCAAATGACTTGTAACTCAGTTGATTAAGAGCATTCGTCCTTGCATCCAAAGTCCCGTTTTCAAATCCTCTTCTCTATAGTTTAATATAGATATTCTCTCGCTTGGCAAATTTTTTTTGAGTATTTCTATTTAAATCAGGCATTTATTTGAGTTAACCTAGCACTCTGCACCTAGATTCGAATATTTCTTCTCATAATTTAGATAAAGAGGTATTTGTTGATTTGCCCTCTGAACTTGTATGCAACTGCCAATTTCCCTCATGAACTTTAATTTTAGTTGATTACCTTCTTGAACTTTCTAAATTTGCCTATTTCTCCCTTGAACTGTAATTTTAGCTGATTACCCACCTAAACTTTTATAAATAGCCAATTCCCCCCTTGGCATCAGATTTTAAAAAATTTCATTCAAATTTTCATCCTTTTTGCCCTCATATAGTTGTCATATGTTGTTTTCGTGATCAAGATGAATGAAAAATTGGATGTAAATTCTTAAAATCTAAAGCAGGGGAAACTGGCTATTTATAAAAGTTAAGGAGGTAATCAGCTAAAATTAAAGTTCAATAGGAAAAATGACAGCTCCATACAAGTAGAGGGTAAAACGACAAATATGTCTTTAAATAAAATTAGTGAAAAATATTGTTTGTATCAAAACAAAATACAAAGTAAAAGACCAATATATGAATAGAGTTAGTGAATAACTACCAATGGACCACTGGCTCAACCACATGCACCCAGTCGCCCAACCACATGGAGACGACCTACTTTGTGTTTTTTGTTCAACAAATGCCACATACTTGAAAAATATCGCAAGCGTTGTGTATACGGCTTGATATAAAGTAAAATACATCTTAGCTTTCTTCTTTTACCATTGCTATCAATATTACGTAGTATAGCTTGATATAAAGTAAAATTCGTTTCAAAGTGTTTTTAAATGATTAAAGATGTATTTTTGTGAAAATATTTTGAAACACTTCGGGCGAATCCGAGTGGATTTTGATAAAAATATTTTTATCAAACATAATATTTTTTTTTTAGTACATCCACATATAAAATTTAATATAATTTTTTTTAGTACATCGATATTTTTACATTAAAGAGAGAGAGAATTTGGCTAAGACGCATAATGAGCAGCCTAATTTGATATCGAATTCGCTATGTACAAGATTTGAACTTAAACCCTTTGACTCATAAGTGAGAAAGATACCACCAGATCGTAGTAGTATTGAGTGACAAAATATAATATAATTTTATAACTTATTACTTCCATCTTTCGAAATAGACATACCTTTAATTATATGGAGTCGAGGTGTCACTTTCAGAAGTTTCCTAATTGTTAGTGTGATAAAATGTGATCAATTTACCAATTAATCATTTAAGCTTAAAATATATAACTTCTAGAAACATCAGTTGGAGACTTGGAGTTATGTTTTAGGCGGTTCTCTTCTCCTCCGACTATCTCTCTGGCGGCAAAATCCACGTATCAACCAAATGACAAACCAACAAAACAATATAAAAAAATGTTCAAAAGACAAAAGAAAAAGAGTGAAAATATCTCTTAGCTTTTATCTTCTTTTACAATTGCCATCAATATTACGTAGTATGGTTTGATATACAGTAAAACTTGTTGGAAGCATTTTTAAAATGATTAAAGGCGGTTTTTGTGAAAATATTTTGAAACACTTCGAGCGAATCAAAGTGGATTTTGATAAAAGCATTTTAAATATTTTCTGCAAGAATTACATATCTGATCATTCTATAATATTTTTAGAACCAAAATCAATTTTACCAAAAACTTTTTCAGAATAATTAAAATATCTATAGCAATTTGTAATTTAAAAATAAGTGATTAAGATCAAACATAGAGGCATACCATTTGCGGAAATCAAATTTATCAATCAAATTATTTTATTTACTGAGTATTACGTACTATTAATCGGGATTTTGATATATTTTTTTTAAATGGAAAATTAAAATTTGTTACCAGACAAAAAGAAACGTGAAAAAGATGAAGCTACAGCTGCTTTTCAACAGGAAACCAAGGGAAGCCTCTTGTTCTTCTTCCTCACCACTCATGGCTTCCTTCTCCTCTCTCCTCCACCCCCACCACCTCCACCTCCCCTTCTCCTCCCCTAACCCTAACCCGAATCTCCTCCACCGCTACCCCATTCCTCATCGCCCCCTATCCCTAACCCACTCCGTCTCACCTCACTCCACCCCCAACTCCGACACCAACCAAACCTCATCATCTTCCGCGCCTCCTCCTCCTCCTCCTCCTACCAAGAAGTCCTTCGCTGTCGCCACGGGGGAGCTCTTCCTGGGCTTGGCCTCTAGGATTATCAAGCGCCGGAATGGAGACCCAGACGGCAAGGCGGCGGCCTCGTCGGTCGCCATGTTTGAGAGTTCCGGTAAGTACTTGGAAGAGAGAATTGGGAAGGTAATAGAGGATGATATTCAGCCGGAGGTTATTTGGGAGCAGCGCGTCAAGGATGTGGAGGCCGAGAAAGAGCGGCGCGTCGTTACTAGTCCCGGCTTTAGCTTCTCCGCCGCCGGACTTCTTTTTCCTTATCATTTGGGCGCCGCTAAGTTCCTTATTCAGAATGGTTATATCAAGGTCTGTCCTTTATCAATTTTCTCTCATTTTCTTCAATAAATTGATGTTCTTTGTTTTCGATTTTGCGCATTTGTGTGTCGGTAAAGCATTAGAAACGAACACTTAAATTAATACTTTCATCTCAAATTTTGGGTTACTGGTATCTTAGAAGAACAGTCAATATCTTTTATTCTGTGTCTGTAATCTGTACTCAGAAGTAGAATGTGTGTTGTTTGTGCAGGAAACTACACCATTAGCCGGTTCCTCAGCAGGCGCGATTGTCTGTGCTGTGGTTGCCTCTGGAGCCAGCATGGAAGAGGCTTTACAAGCAACCAAAATACTTGCTGAAGATTGCCGGAACAGAGGGACTGCATTTCGACTTGGGGTATTTTCCTATACTCTTGTTACTTGTACCGCAATTCGATCACAAGTACAATTGCTTCTCTTTTGAACTTGTGATACTTCATGATCAGTTTTTAGGGTAAAAATTTAAAATGTAGGTAAGCACCAAATTACAACCATTCATGGTTTTTTCTTCTGTACTGTAATGTCGAACTCCTATTCTGTGCCACGAGGATGGTATTGGTACACTGGAGGAATTTTCTCTTGCAAAACAGTCTGTCATTTTGGTTTTTCAGACTGCAAATCTGGACTATATGTGTGGCCCAAATTCATTGATGCAGCACACTGGAACGCTACTCAGTACACCAATAGCTACAAATGTATATGAAAGTGGAATGCATGTTATCTGCTCACATTAGAGTTAGGAAATATATGCATACTAGAATATATCTTAAAATTCTTTGAAAGGGGATTTGAGATTAAGATATTGTTCCTTCTCGGTAATGTAACATGTAATCTTGTGTAATTTGTTCTTTAAGGTGTTGTGATTCTCATATATGTCACATACATGTAAACCAATACGGTATTTTCTACTAGCAATTCACTTAAAGTTTAATTTATGATATATTTTGATATCAATTCATTAACGCAAGGTTTGTTTCGGATTCACTTGAAGCTGTGAATTTGATTTTAGGTAGTGGTCTGTCGTAGGTTAATCTTTCAATCAATTTTGTTATCTGATCAAGTATATATTTGATGGACTTTAGTTTTACATTGATGCTACACATTTGTGCAGGTTTTTTTAATATGATGTAAACCAAAATCTTTGTCTAAGAAAGAGCCCAAAGACTTTCACAGATATTTCCTTTACTCATCAAATCTTAGCCTTAATGACAAAGACTTATATTAGAATTTTTTATTTATAAACATTTATGGGTTATTGCTTTATTTTACCTCATTCTGGTAGAATTTCATTATTAGATTTGCCTATGGGCATAGGTCTTGTAACTGGATCTCAGTTTTGGCATATTGATATTTCCCTTCTTCTCTCCAAGCCGCTCATTTCTGTCTCTTCTGTGTGCTCTCTCATTTCCTCTATTCTTCTTTGATACAATAGAATCTCATTAAAAATTTGACTACCTTGATTACCTTATGGTTTATTAATTAGCTCAATTCGTTTGTATTGCTGATTTTGTGTCTTGAAGTTCCTCTGAATAAACCTATGTAATGTGGTCACTGGTACAATGTTTTCTTCTTCTTTGTAATTTTTATGTCAATATTATCCTGTTTCTTTCACCTCTTTTATAGTTTTCCCTCTCCCGTGTCACTTAACTTATCCACTTTTTACTTGTGTAGGCTGTTCTTCGAGACGTTCTTCAAAGGTTTTTGCCTGACGATGCTCATATCAAGTCTAATGGGAGGGTTCGAGGTAAGTGGGTTTTTACGCTCCCTACACAAAAAAGATTATTATGTAGATGAGAAATATCCTTCTTTATTTTTTCTTTCTAGAGTTTAGTTAACTTTGTCTAGGTCCACCTGCAATAAATATAGTTTGTAGAGTTGAGTTTACAAATTTTCGGTATAGGTATTTAGATATGCCTATTAACATCAAGATCTGTCAAATGTGTGACTATTTATTGGTGGTGCTTATGATTGGGGTAGGATTGCTTCCTGTAATCTATTTGATACCATCAATTCTGTGATGTTTTCATCGCAACACAAGTAGGTATGGGTTTCTTTCAAATTTAATTGGCCAACCACTTTTGAGGTGTTTGAACTGTGAATGACCTGTGCCTATTGGGCTTATCACAAATGCAAATGGCTGCTGTCTCTCACTAAATCTGAACATTAACAATTTAACAAAAACTGCGATAAATGAAAATATTATCTACAAAAGAAAATTTAAGGGAGCTGTTAACGGCACTCCAAACAAAAATGTATAGGAGAGAAGATACACATTGGAGGAGTGCATGATGACTTTTTTGTAGTGTCTAAGAGCACCCAAGTTTAATTATTATATTCAACATGAAACTAGACAAAGCTCCTTGTTAACTAATTATTTTTCTTGCACTTTCACGGTCTTACCACTCCACCCTTCCCTTCCCAAAGACCTATTGCTGACTTGTGGCCCCAGAGTTTGTGTAGTGATTGCTGGATTAAAGAGTTTGAGAAAGGTATCCTGGGCATAGTGGCCTGTTAAAGGCAGAGCTTGGTTTGAAATATGACATGTATTTGAGTTAATTTTCCCAATCGGTGAATATGTCTAAAATTACTGTATTTCATACTGACAAAGTTTGTTATATTCTAACACTGTCCTCACATGTGAACCTCTTATAGGGCCCAACATGTGTAGTTGAACAAACGTTGAGAGGTTGCAATTTTAGGAAGCCATACCTGTGATCTCCTGCTTAGATAGTGTGAATTCTTTGTTTGTCTATAATCTTAACTCGGTCATGTTTATGACTTCTGAGTTTCATGGCGTAACATGTCGGGACGGTTTGTTTCACCACTTTGGTTATTTCTGTTTAAACATATTTGTTTTCTTTTGCTCGTCTAAAATAAATTTGTATTATTCTTGCGTCTGCAACAAAACCCCAAGTTTATGGTATTTTTGATATTGTGCCACAGTTGCAGTAACACAGCTTCTATGGAGACCGAGGGGTTTATTGGTGGATCAGTTTGACTCCAAGGAGGATCTCATTGATGCTGTTTTTACTTCTTCCTTTATTCCAGGGTGATTATTGTGTACCATTTTTGTCTTGCAGTTGCTGCTGTGTTGATTAATATATGAAGCTTGAACTAAAAGTGTACTGCAGTACAGATATCTTGCTCCAAGACCAGCAACGATGTTCCGGAATCGGCTTTGCATTGATGGGGGCTTGACATTATTCATGCCACCAACGTCTGCAACACAGACGGTACTATCCTTAAATGATGAGACCTTATAATTGTTTGTTTCCTTTCATAATAATTCGGGGTATCAGTATTGTATATTCGCTGTAATTCCTATATGAAACTTTTTTTGGTATGCTCCTGATAATGGTATCTTTACAGGTACGAGTTTGTGCTTTCCCAGCCAGTCGATTAGGGTTTTTTGGAGAAATCGGAATCAGTCCAGACTGCAATCCTGATAATAGGGCTACCCCTCGACAGGTAAATTTGTACTTCTGCATTTGAACAATAACTCATCATTTAAGAATAAGATGACGAGCATCTGTTCCCAACTATTTCAGCTTTTCAATTGGGCACTTGAGCCAGCCGAGGATGATGTTCTTGACCGGCTCTTTGAGCTTGGATATAAAGATGCAGCGGTATGGGCTATGGAAAATCCCGTCGACCAAATAGTTAAAGATGACACTTCTTTAGCTGGCTTAGCTCAGTAGACCGGCGTAGAGACCCCTATTTGCTGACCTTGAAGATGCATAACATTCTTGGTTAGTGTCAGTTACTGAGAATCTTGTTATGTCTTTTCGCATACAGGTCAGACCGACTAGTTTTCGTATAGAATAGTACAGCCCTTGATAATTAAGGGGTAGAACCACATTATCTTTGATAAAATGTAGCATTGTTGCAATTGTATAGCACGTCATAAAATGTATTGAAACACCGTACGAGTACGAGAAATGGAAAAAGAAAAGAGTAAGGTAACTGATAATGGTTCATGAATCGCTCTTTGGTTTTAAATTCATGTTACTAAGAGAATGTAAATTTTCAGAAGCCCGAACGTGATGCTAGCTACCTACTAATGACTCGTTCATGGACTCTATGATACTTAGAAGTGTTTTATGAAAGAAACACATAAAGCACTTTAAGTGCTTTCGGTGCTGTGATTGCTAAAACCGATTTTAGTTATTTGAAAATCGCTTTTAGACAAGTCCTGTATCAGTGGAAGTAAAATGCAAGTGCTTCCTGCAGAAACTGATTCAACTTGCCTATTAATTGCTCTAAATCCTAAAGAGGAGCTAGGGTTTAGGCTGCTGACCTAACCCTAATTAAACAATTACCCACCAGTTTATTCTAGTACTAGCTTTTGATTTAAGGAAAACTAATGAAAAAAGTTTGAAAACTTTGAGTTTTAATCAAAAGGATAAAAAAGTGTTGTAAGTGAATAGTACCAAGAGTGACTTTTTAAAGTAAAATGTCATTTTCGTTAAAAGTGAACAGTACCAGAACTGTTTCGTTCAAACTACCTTTGATTTGTTGAGTGCCTGTAAAGTGTGTTCTAAAGCTCCTTTTCAAGACGTACATACCGTTGTTATACATGCATTATTAGTTAATGAATACAAATTTCCAAAGCCATAGCGATCTCGAGTTGGTGAACGTCCTCCTTGTTCAAATTTGTTTGAGAATAGAATTCCACATCGGTCCTTACATATTATAAAATAATACATAAATTATTATATAAGAGTTTCCACCTCTAATATCACCGAGATCTTGTCGTGATAAAAATAATACCTAGTAATAGGTCGTTAAATTTGGACAATATCAGTTGTGCTGGTGGTAATGAAAAATATAAAGAAAAGTATTATTAGATATTTGATTTAGTTAAGGATTTGATTGCATTGGATCTAATTTGGCGTAGGTTTTCCTTGTCTTGCCTTAATTTCATTAGCAGTGTTGTGTAAATCTGGTGAGATCAAAAAGACGTTTCCTCGTACAACATATATTACTTGAAGAGCAAGTTTCTATCTCTATAAATAAAAACACAAGCAATGAAAAATAACAATCACGAATTCCTCAATCCCTTCTCTTCTCTATCTTAGTGATGTTGAACCGGATCAACCAAATACGATGGCGACTAAATTTGAAGGCACCGAGGGGTCCGATACAGTGAACCGGATTGCAGGTCGTGACGAAGAAGTTGCTCCTCCTGCTATGGAGTCTGCAGCGGCGAAGGAGAAAAGGGCACTCACAGCAACGGAGAAAAAGGCAGTAGGGGAGGTAGCAAAATTTCTGCTTCTGTTGATGCTATGGAGTAGAAACGAAATAAAAATCAACCGACGTGAAAACCAGAGAAAAATCAAGGGATGACGAATATGTTGGAATTTATTTGTTTATTTAGGAAGAATTTTTAAGAGTTGATTTTGTATTAGGGTATTTGAGATAAGGCTCATCGTAACCCTACTTAGTGTGATAATATTTTGTTGTCGTTGTTTGTTTAGCCGTGTGATTGGTAGTTTGCAAGGACAAAATGATTGTTTGGGCTTTAGACCAGTCTAAAAATTTAGGCTGGAGTTGCTCTAATAGCACTACTCTAATTTTTTCTTGAATAAAAATGAGGGCAAGCCTGGACCAATGCTGGTCCCTTCGTACCTCCACCTCCGTCGGCAACCAAATTGGATCCACTCCTGAACAAAGGTTCGGAATCCTCTTGACCCATTAATACAGATCGTTGGATTTTGATCAAACGGCTATAATTATTATAATTTTTAGAGAGACCTTCTATTTGTAGCCGTTGGATCAAAATTCAACGACCTGTGTTATTGGGTTAGGATGATCCCGAGCCTTTGCTCAGAGAGGATCCAATTCCGTCGATGACAATCCTTAGCAAATGATCTGGCTGAAGTGGCATGTGCTCGCGGTGCAGAAGATGAAGGGCCGGATTTCATAAAAAGTATGAACTGAAATTTTTGATTGGGCATCAGATAAATTTGCATAACAAAAAGTTAGAGTAGAATACTCTCTCATTCTATTCGTATTCACTTCTCTCCTCTTCTCTCACACATTATTTTTTATCTTATCGTCTCTATAAAGAAATCAATATATTGTTGTTGAAAAAAGAAATCAATATAAAAAACTGATGTGGACCGTTCAAATAAGGAAGGAGAAAATAAGAGATAAATTAAAAGGGAAGAGAATCATCATCCCAAAAAGTTGGGGTCACAATAGGAGTGCCACTTTTGTAGTTATTCAAGGCCTTGTTTAGCACACCACTAATAATACAGAGTGTTTGGTGTCGGTATTAAATAGCCACATGATTAAATAATCCGACCCTCCACTTTTGTACGGTGAATACCCGCTTCCTTATACTCTCCAAACCCATGGGACAATTTAGTCGCTCACTCATTTCTCTCCAGACGCACACTCGTCCTCTCCAGACGCTCTTTCTGCCTCTTGCGCGCTTGCTCTCTCATCTGAATCCGGGTTCGTCTTCTCAAATGCCTTCTTCTTCTTCATTTTCCATCCTATCCTATTCATCTTTTCATATTTCTTCTTCTTCCCAGGCTCTGCCCTTCCCTCTGTTCTTCCCCCTTCTCCTATTTTTCTTGCAACTTTCTTTCAATTGATTGAATCTAGTTATTGTTTTCTCTCTAATTATGCAATTGATTATGCAATGTTGTGTGTTTTAATTAGAATTTTTGAATTTTAGGGTTTGTTGTTGGGGTCGAATTTTAAATTTGTTGTTAGGTTTTTCAG
>JAOTRO020000035.1:161953-179513 GCA_028566515.2 Pyracantha coccinea | reverse complement strand
ATAATAATAATAATAATAATAATAATAATAATAATAATAATAATAATAATAATAATAATAATAATAATAATAATCTGTTTTTATTTTAATTCTTTTTGTCCCAAATGGATTGGATTAAAACACCTCAAAAGGGGGCCAGAGAACAAAGAGGTCATTCGTTTCTCTCTTGGTCGATAATAACACTCTGTTTCTTCTGTAACTCCACCAGCTCTTCTAGCCGAAGCACCTCTTCCCCCAATACCAATCAATAGCCTACTTCCTATCAAAATCCATCCCTGTAGTCTTGACACCCATTCCTTATTTCATAAAATTTGACTATTAGAGCAGTTTTATAGGTTGAAAAAGTCGATCTAAACTCCATGACGTTGCTCTGAGCAGATAGCTTGAGTGAGAGTTGGCAGCAGAACCCGTCCATTCAGACATGTTGTTAGTTAGAACATTGAGGCATGTCCTCTACGTGGCCTGGTAGACATATCTGCCATGTTAGTCAGCCTGAACGAACATCCCATGTTGCCGAGTAGGTAATGCATCGATCGGACATGACAGTCTCCCGTTTGAGTGGGAGAAGTTGTAATAACTAACAGTCATTGGTCTACTTTGCCTAGAGTGGAATCATTCCCCAAGCTAAGCGAATAAGATCATGTTAGGAACCACCTGATTGGGCCATCTCCCCATAAGAGATGTATGGCTCTATCCCCACACCAAGTTAGTACTTATGAAGTGGCTCGATTGTTCACTATTCTGGCAAGGTGAAAATTACGATATGACATTCACCTTTATCTTCAACAAATCATACACAAAATATACGAGAGAATTGCTACAAGATCTTGTTAGGTGTGTTTGTGCTGGGAGAGTGCTACAACAAGTTGCGGGTGTGTAGGTCAAGGTGGGTCAATGGTGGAAGGTTGTGGACAAATAGAAGGGAAAACCCCAATATGGTGGCTAACATATGAGATTGAATCGCTAACTTGACGAATGAGTCGAAGTGGTTTTGGTCGTCTTATTGCTTTGTGTAAGGGTGATTTCATTGTGGTTGTTAAGGTGTAAGGACTAATGAGCCGGCAGAGGAGAAACGGATGGGAGGGTGTGCTTTTGAAGATAGCCGGTACGAGCATACTTTGGTTAGAAGTGTTTGATTTTAGGAGTCTTTTCTCGGGAATGCAATTACCACTTCTAAGTAGGTGTTGGAATCCCATTCTGTCCCACATTAAACAGAGGAAAGTCAAAGACCCATTTATATATAATTACCCCACTCTAACTAACACTGAGGCCTTTTGTGATAAAACCCCACACTTGAGGATTGTGTAGGTGGTTAAGTGGGGACAGTATCGGTATTGTTGGAGTGGGCCTTTGGCCAGTCCACCTGAAAATTTTCTAAATGGTTTCAGAGCCAGTGGACGAGCCCCGTACTACCACGTGATTGGGTGGGTACCCGTTTGGCCCCGCGCGATAGGTGAGTTCCGACATGGTCCCAAGTAGGCCAAAGATGCCACGTGATTGGGTGGGTCCTTATTGACCCCGCGAGATGGGTGAGCCCCAACTTGGCTCCACGTGGTTGCTGATGTGTGGATCTCCACGTGTGACCCATAAAATGGGGTCTCACGTGCGGAGGAGTGTTGAAACCAATTGTCTCATGCCGGATAGAGGGAAGGAGAAATAGTACTTTAATTAGAATTACCTCACTCAACTAACATCGAGGCTTTTTGTGATGTGATAAAACCCCACACTTAAGAATTATGCAGGTGGCTTTTTGTGATGTGATAAAACCCCACACTTGAGGATTGTGCAGGTAGTAAAGTGGAGACATTATCGGTGTTGTTAGCGTGGACCCTCGGCCCATCTACCTGAAAAATTCTACAACCTTTCATATGGATATGCTAATTTTGTTAGTGCTGCTGTGTATGATTGAAAATGTGGATTAATTAGACTGATTGGACAAGTTTAGAGAATGTTAATTCACGATCAGCCTTAGATTGGGAAGAGGTATAACCACAGATTAAGGTATATAACCACAGATTAAGGTAGATAAACTGTCATTGTCTTAGTTGTCTCAAGTCGCTAATTAAACACAATTTTTAATTTTTAGATATTGCGATCAACTGGAGAATGGCTTTGTTGGTTTGTCGTGATTAGACTTAATCACTACTGAAAAGCCAACTAAATGTATAAATTTAAACAGTCCTGTTATTTTATTGTGGTTTAATAGGTGTTGGTTATTGTACGAGGCATGCATGAAACAACAAGTTACAGAGAAGGTCAAACAAATAAATCCTTATGGGTTACTTGATTATTGTTTTGGATAAAACGTCAAACTTTTCTAAGAACCTTCTCTTGGTTGTCTCAAAATCCGTTGCCGTTTGAGACTCTTCTCATATATAACATAATTAATATGATAGCATCTCCATCATCATGATTCATTTTTATCTCATATATCTCTACTATAAACATAACAAATGCTTTGGTTGTTAGTTAGTTGAATTTGTTTAGATATCATCTTATTATATGTATTTCATTTCACATATATAAGCTGAATAAAAACATGAGATAGGAATAAAAAAGAGTATTCCAAGGAACAACAAGTTTATTCATAAAAACTAACAAACAAATTGACCCATCTACAATGACATATATGATGCAGCAAATATATATATTGAAGGAAAATCAAACGATAACCTCAAATTCATTAGCAAACCCTAGAATCCACTAAGAATAATTGAGAGAAAAGTCACGTTTGTAATGAAAACAAATTCAAAAGGTAACAATTCCAACACTGCGGAAGTGTATTTATACGTGCATAATTCAAAATCAAACCCTAAAAGATCTTAACGATCAAATAGGAAATAAATAAATAAATAAAATCATAAGCAAAGTTCCAAAAACATTCCTAAGCTAAAAATCTAAATGTTGTTTTGTGATAGTAAACGAAGGTTTTTGGCCAAAATTGTTCTAAACGAAAGTTTTTGGCCAAAATTGTCCTAGGTCACTAGCAAAGCTCGTGGCAGTACCCCTTGCGTTGTTTTCATACGATAACATGTTATGGGCCTGATTTGACACCAACGACCGGACCTGCATTCTGAGAACATTGCTGCCATTTTTGCGCGTCTCAAGCTGTTCTTCAATCTGCTTCGTCATCGGCTTTACATTGGCATAACTATTACAATATATACATATATGCAAGGCTTTATTCTTAATTTCACACTTTCAAAACGTTCATTCGTGTTTGGCGTCTGAAGCGAAGCACAAGAACAACACACATTCATAAAATGTGGATGCTAATAACATTCTCACTTAATTCTTCTCATTTTACCTTCTCGCGACACTTCTTTATGTCTTGAAATGTTGCTTGATGATCAGAATCATCTAATTTCTAGGTCACCAAATATCAACTCTACCAAAAATCAACCAAATTAAAAATGGTTTAATAATCTGATTCATGTTCTCAAAATTTCATTCAGTGTTTAAATGAGAAATATGGTTTGTCTATTTAAAACTATTAGATGACTTCTTGTTTTGTTAATTTTTTTTGGATTTAATTATATCACAAATAATGGTCCTTAAAATTTAAAATCGACCAATGTGCTTTTATCACAAATAGTCTCTGAAATTGACCCACATCATCAAGATGGTCATTGAAATTAAAAATCAAACCATGGTCCTAAAATAGATGTCTCAAATCAATGTCGTGTTTCCGTCATAATTCTATAAAAAATTTAGTTATGTGCTGACGTGGCACAAAAATGGACCCACAAGTCAAACTAAATAAAAAATAAATTAGAAATAGGTCTAATAATTTATTAATTAATTAAAAAGTTGTCAACCCAGAAACTCGGTCTCGCAATCACCTCTGATCCCAGCCCATACTCCTCTTCCTCCATCTATGGTAGCCTTCGACATCTCTTCTTTGAAAAAAAATTCTCAAGACACCCATCTTTACTCCTCTCGACACCCTCATCAAATTGGACCAGGATTGAGACCACCTTTGGTGATGGTTTGGTTTGGTGATGACTTTTGTGACTCCAATGTCAATATTTGGGCGCCTGACAACCTTAATTTTAGAGAGGTTGTTGGGCGCTCCCCTAGTGATCTTGGTGATGCAGAGTACGGCAAGTTCTGCCTTCAGATAATCTCACTCTGCAAAAAGGTATTTTGACAACTTTTTAATTGATTATTAAACCCACATCAGCACATAATAGATTTTTTGACAAAATTGTGATAGAATGACCACATTGGTTTGCGACACCTATTTTCAAGGACTATAATGATTGATTTTCAATTTTAAGGACCATCTTGATCGTGTGGGTCAATTTCAGGGACCATTTGTGATTAAAACTCTTGTATCTTATGGGCCCCAGTTATGTGTCACATAAGCACATAACAGAGTTTTTGACAAAATTGTGACAGATGACCACATTTATTTGTGACACATATTTTCAGGGACTACATTGATCGATTTTCAATTTTAGGGATCATCTTGATGGTGTGGGTCAATTTAAGAACCATTTGTGATATAAACCTTTTTTTTTTTTTTTTTTGTAAGACATTGTAAAGATGACCTAGAAAATAGAAGATTTAGATCAGCTCTAGAAAATAGTAGGCCTGGCAAATGGGTCGTGTTTGTCATGTTTCGTGTCGTGTTCTTGTAACACCTGTTATCTTAATGGGTCGTGTCATGTCACACTCGTTATCTTAATGGGTTCTTAACAAGTTGGGTCACTTTACCCAACAGGTAAAATGACCCGACCCATTAAGAAAAAAATATTTTTTTCCTTAAATTTGCACATACCACATTGCCACATAAAATATTACTTCAAAACATAAAAAAATTTTTGTCGCTAAGTACATCTACACTCCAAAATAAGAGCTTATTAAAAAAGCACCAATGCACTACTAGTCTACTACAAAACATCAAATTTTCAAAGTTGTGAAGCCTTTCTTAGAAGTTAAAACCTTGCCAATGAAACTCAAAGCTTGCATGTTACTCCTTTTACAGAATCCTTCAATTTTCATCGATCATCATGGGGAAATTGTATTGGAACTTTAGCTTGATCTATTGCCTTCAAGAGTTATGTTGATGATATTTTCAGTAAGGTTTTCCACATTAGAACTCTCTTCCGCATAAATTAAGTATAGAAAACCAAACATTATAAACCATTCAAATTCTGAGAAGTTTACCAAAATAATTATGAAAAAAGTAAAACAATAGTACTATATATTACCTCAGTTTTTCCAAATTTTCTAAATATAATATAAAATATATATATATGTAGTGTATATATATGTATAATTATTATAGTATTTTTAGGGGTATAAAATTAATAAATTAATATTTTGCTTACTGTGTATCAGGATACCCACATGTATACCGGACTAACCTGTTATCTTAACAGGTGCTTATGAGGTTACCCGATAACGACCCGATTCGTTATCATGTCAACTCGATAACCTGTTAATTTTGTATTGTGTCATGTCGGGTTAACATGTCGTGTCAGAAATTGCCAAGCCTAATTACTAGCTATCATTCCCCTTCATAAAATGTATTTCTTCACAAAGATGCTAGCATTCTCCCTTCATAAGAATTTTATTACTTCAAAATCTTAGCGTTATTCTGGCTGTTAACTATATATGTTTTTCATGTGACTAAGTCCAAATCAGTTTATGAAAGCATAGTTATGAGAATTTAATGAAGCCAAAGTGCATTAATATCTTGCGCAACCATGTAACAGTATGCATTCAATGAGGATAACAAAAAGGGTAAGTATGAGAAAGGTATAAGGTGTACACAAGGCAAAAAGTAGGTTTTGTATGATGTGGAACAGTGGGTGCATCGATCATGCATGCATGTGTAAGAAAGTTTGATTGCAGTAGTCAAAGTGGTTTGTTGAATTCTATTTTTTAAAGGGTTGTTGATGGTTAGAAATTACGTAGGGTATGTGTGTATGGGTACATGTGTGTGTATAAATTATATGGTTGGAGAAATTATAAGGTTGCGGTTGCTTATATGGGTTTCTATTGGGAAGGTGAGAAAAAAGGTAAATAATGGTTTTCATATAAAGACATTTGAAGAAAATGGATGCTCGGCTGTGCAAGAAACTGAAATGCTTTGCATTTACTGTTTGAAAGCTCTTTTGAACCTTTCCATAAATGCAGCTTCTATATATACAGACGTTCGGACATATTGAGAGAGAGAGAGAGAGAGAGAGAGAGAGAGAGAGTCTATCCCTAACGGTCTATTTTGATGAAGGAGAGAGACAATCATATTGGTAAGTTGCTGTATGCACCTCAAAAACAGCAGAAGATGACCTTTCACAACAGTTCCGGTGAAGCTGGAGTTGAGAATTCAGCTTCGATGAAGACGATTATGAATACCTCATTATACCTGTATTGATTTGAAAGTTCTGTGATTGATCAAATCGTCATTGTTTACATTAGAAGCTATTCGACTGCTTAGAGGGTGGGTATTACTTCAACCACCATGTTATATATATATATATATATATGAAAAGTCATAATCTTTTGCAAATATAACGATAGTATTTAATAATACTAAAGGAGTGCGAGATTGGATAAACCACCCAAGGTCCCAATGAGTACAGTAATTGGGTATTAATTAAAATTTGTCATCAATAAAAGTCGAATCTACCTAACTTACAAGTAAAGATGAATGTTACAAAATTATAGTACTAAATGGTGAAAAAAATCATATTATTCATACGTGGACTAATTTCACTTCTATAACAAAAATTTTCAATCACATTGTTTAGGAGTCATTCATTTTTTTTTTCACGTAGTCTTTCTGTCAAATTTGAAACCTCAAACTAAGACACCAGGTAGGAGTGATATTCTTTTTTGTTGCATTGGTAAATGGCTGTACAAGGGTTCCAATTCGTAATTTTCACATTGAAAAACAACCTGAGCGTAAGTTTATTTTCTATCAATGAGAAAAATGGGGTAGGTTGTCTATGAAAAAAAGTCGAGTTAATTATTGACTTTTGACCTAAAACTAATAAAACATAAAACACCAGTAAGCAACTTCAAAAATTTGGGATCTACAACTAATAAATTGGGACCTGTTGAAAACATTGGCATTGTTATGAATGCCCACACACACATTGTCAATGCCCTTGAAAATTGAAATAGACTTCGGAAACAAAAGGATTGTTTTTCAAAACATGCGATGTAAATTTCAAACTGTAAGAATCTGTTTGTATGGAGCCGCTTTATAAATAGAGCGCTCCAACTTCAGTTCAAGATATAGAGAAAATAGAGAAACTACAAGGCTCACGGGAATGAGAGAAGGGAAAGGAGAGGAATAAGAGAGGAGATAATAGAGAGAGTTATTTTTGTACTCCTACTATTCTAAATATAATGAAAGCACCACTGCTGCTCCGAGGACGTACTCCAGTCACACTGGCTGTAGAGGAACCTCGTAAATTTTGTGTCTTGTTTATTTATTTCACTGCACACACCGTCGATTTTACAACACTTATCTGGTATTTAGAGATGCAAAAGACTATTGTACTTAGAAAAACTGTTTTTACAATATGGTCCTTATCTGATATTTATAGTAGTCCAGTACCTTAATGAGTAAGCTTTCTCTCTAACTAAGGGCTGGTTTGGTATTGTTGTGCTTTAAAAAAAAAACTGTTTCTGTTGTGTTGTGAGAATAAGCTCATTTTTTCTGCTTCACGTTTTCAGCTTTTTTTCCCCAAAAACTGTGAAAATAAGTTATTTTTAATTGTTTACCAAACACATTTATGAACTCAGCTTTTTTTTATATCTACTTTTTATAAAAGCACCTCAGTACCAAACTAGTACTAAGTCTAACAGATGATGACACTGGTCATTACAAGATTATCCCTAATTATCCAATCATCACTCAATCGGAAAGTTGGAGTTTACACTGAACTTGTCGCTTTGAGTTTGAAGCACCTGGTTCGCGATGGGTTCTAATGCAAGTATCTTTAAAATGAACAGCTGTAAACGACAAAAAAAAAAAAAAAAAAAAGCCCAAGGATAGATGGACGATGATAGGATCAGACATGGTAGAAAAGGGAAATTGCAAGAAATAGAAAAGGAAATCAAAGGAAATTCATATCTTCATTCATTCATGATGTCTTTACATCATCAAAGGGGTTTAAATACATCCAAAAATAGCTAGGGTATTTTGGTATGGATGGGCTTAATAGTATTACCCAAGTAATGGGCCTAATGGATAGTAATGACAATAAGTAGACTAACTAGTCATAACCGAAGCCCAATAGTTTAGAGTATCATCAATCCCTCCCCCTTAACATGAGGCCTGTCCTCAAGCCTCTCAAACTGTGAATGAAGCATGGAACAACTTAGGAAAGAGAGCAGCCAATTTTTCAAACCGTGTGCCAGAAACATTTCAAATATTAGCTGCTGTAAGGTGGTTCCAAAAAATTTCCAAAGAGGGCAAAATGGTATCAGTGTGGACCAAGCATGTAGGGATAGGAAATAAGAAGAAAGGCCCCTATGAGACAGGAAAGAACAACTCTGCAATGGATTGTTGCAAGTTCACCAAGATTACCAATACCCCATTGTAAGTGAATGAATTGCAGTCTAGTACCCCAAAAGAATGCCAATTGCTGTCCAAATGCTTTGCTGTATTTTGTGCAGCTAGTACCCAAGTCTCAGTAATTGTGGTCAAGAGTAGACAACTTTGAAGATTGGCATTCAGATTACTAGGCTCAGTAACTCCCAGTGAGTGGGCAATCCAACTTGTAGTGCTAAGGACAATGAGATCACTGTTGGTGCTCATAAACAAATTCTCCAATAAATTGCAGACCCAATTATGGACAATAGGGAGAGACAAGGATACCATGGTGAATAAGAATACCCCAAGCTTAGTGAGTGAAGGCCAATTGTTGTTCAGCAATACACCAAAAAATGTCAAAGAGATCTCCCACCATTTGAGAAATTCCATGGATGATTGAATACCTTGATAGTCCCTGAAGTAGAGCAGCGAATCGGCACCGAGCATCCTATAAGTTGCTATCTTATGCTGCAAAAAGAGTGCTAAATCAGCAAGACCCTTCCAAAAATCGAAACATGTTGGCTCACTATCAAGGGGGTTTGTCATCTGGTCTACGATAGAGCAAACATGCCTGATCCAAGCTGTAGATGAACTATCACTCGTGAGGAACCATATTATAGCCGACTCATTACTCTGGACTGCATAGGTGAATAAGGGAATCAGATAAGCATTTCTCTTCCACTCTCTGTTGTTTGACCCCTGTCCACCTCGTGAAAGTAATGTTTGTATTCCTTCCCCGTAAAGAATATGGATCATGTTCACCAAAGCTAGAGCAATCAGAAGAGTGTTATGGTTACATTTATGTTGAACATAATACCATTTCCAGCCATTAGTAATAATTTCATTGTACACCAGAGGGAACCATCGTCCAAAATCTAGTATGGCTCTCATATGACTAAAAAGATCAGCTACAGAAAATTTTATGCTCAACACTTCAAGCCATGTGATCAATGACATGAACCATGTGGTAGCAAACAAAATATTCAGAGTCAGCCAATTTTGCATGCAATTAATATATGTTCCAGCAACTTGATTTCTCCTCCCCAAGGAGATATGATTCGATTCCAGTGTATGAAAGTGTAAAACCAAACAATGGACAAGTATGGGTATTGGAGGTAGAACCTGAGCAGGAGCCATGTAAGTAGTAAGGCCAGGCAAGAACCTCTCCATTACATGAATATGAGCCGTATGAGCCACAAGCAAGGCTGCCAGAAGGTCGACATTGCATGCAGCATTGAAGTGGCACCATGATACATAATCGGCACCATCAAAATGCTCTATAACTTGCAAAAGCCTCTGTGAAGCCGATAGAAATGCCATGACAACCATGTTCAGCACACCATGGTAATGCATGCTATCTAGTAAAAATGGAGCAGTAGGTGGTGTTACCCAAGTCACCAACATGTTCTCAAATGTCTCCCGTTTGAATGGGTTCGAATTTATAGTAAAAAGACCATCCAATGGCTCTGTACCCACTACTAGAGAAAGAGCCATAGAAGGAAACTTCTGAAAATAACAAGAATATTTTTCCTTGACAAGTTCTGAAGCTACTAAAATAGGGTCCAGCTTATACATTGAAAATAGCGCTAAAGCCATACACGCGAGCACCGTATGCATGTAGGCATTCCAATACTGCAGAATCTTATCAGTCATCCAGATCACAGGCTCAATGAACATTAGGAATCCAGAATAGCGTTGTGTGAAAATCCCCTAAGCTATATCTGCTGATGTAAGATGGATACAAAGCAGAAACTGTTCCCAAAAGGAAGTGTCATTCAAGCCAACCCCGTATTCCGGTAGCAGTAGCATATGATCAAAGTAAAACTGATGAACAACGACATCCCTTCCCCCTCATAGTCTGAAGATAGGTACAAATTGAAGAACAAATCAGCATGTATCCAAAAAACTGTCGTCGTATTGCAGCAATTGGGATAACGACATCTTCTTCCAGGCTGGGCTGATCCCTGCAAAATAACTGCGGAATTGGAGGGCAAGGGAAACTTCCATAGTGCAGTCCATGACTTCGCTCCCTGCCAAAAAAAATTCCTGTCCACTTCGGAGCTTTCCCCATCATGTGTGCAAAACCATCCATAATGCACATACTCACACCTCCAAAAGTGCCAGTCAAAAAGATGGTTTGAAAAACCAAAATGATGTCCATAGCATGCGGCACATTTGTAGTCAGGAATAAAAGGTGAGGCACATGGGCAATTTCTCTCCTTTGCCTTTTGTCAAACACATTGTGGGCCCATATGTTTCTTCTACTCCCGGACAATGGCAGGCCTTGTCTGGTTCCGTATGTGGCTGGAGGGGGTGGGCAATCTGAATAACATTTGCCGTAGGAGAAAGTTCTTCCATTGCATCAGTAGGGTGATCCAACGGCGGTAGAACTCGACTATCATTGCACAGCTGAGAGCAACTCTTCAATCGAGATTTGGTAACTACATTAATCAGCACGTTGTTTACGAGAGCGGTAGTACGAAAATAGGAGTGCAAGCTTGCTCCTATAGAGGAGGAGGAAAAGTGCGAAGAGTGCTTGGACAGTCGGAAGGCAAGGACCCTTGTCTTAGGCCTCATCTTCATCTCCACGTGAGGAACCGTTTGCAGGAAACGCGTGGTTTGCTGGCGAAAATGATTCGCTTGCCAGGAGCCCTCCCTTGCGGAGGCCCAGGTCCTGGACGGAGTTGCCATTGCTGTCAACAAGGGTGATGTTGAACGCAACGGTGGAACACGATGGTCTTGGATCGTCGATTGTGGAGATGATCGAATCTGCCACGGAAGACTTGGAGGAGGTTGAAGAGAGCTCATGGACAGAGGCAATATGGGTGAAGAACCAAATTCCGACGAAGGTTCAGGAGAGCTCTCTGATTGAGGAGCAATCATCACTGACTCCAAATGCGAGATAGAGGTCAGTGGCGACGAGAAGGAGAGTAGCGGTGGTATCATGGTCATTGTGGTTTGCATTGTGTCTTGGCAAACACCCAGAGAAGACACGGGGTCCGAAACGCTCGAAATTTGCTTGTCCAGTCCGTCACACTGAAGAATAGGTGCGAGCGCTGACGTTGTGAACTCCTACACAGCAGGTATGGACGTCGTCATCCCCATCAAGTCCGGAGCTGGAATAGGCATGGTCGAATTTTGAGGGGTCGAGTAGGGTTGGGTGAAATGGGGGTTGTGCCCGTGGGTTGAGGGAGGGGGTGGGTAGTGGTGGGAGAAATGTGGGTCTTCAGACTCGAAAACCCACCGATCCCGTTCGTATGATGATGGAGGGTAAATTTGGGGGTCGTCTATGGAGTCCGAATACGTAACGGAAGGTGGTGCGGGGTGGGGGAGGAAAATGGGACTGGTGTATGATGGAGCTACGGGAAGCTCAGGCATATACGAGGCTGGGTAATCTGGTGGTCGATATGTAAGGGCAGAGGAGGGATAGGTGGGTTTATACTCGAATGGAAACTGGTAGTGATCGGGAGGAGGATGAGGTGGTGGAGGCGGATGCGGATTTGGATGTTCATACTGAGAAACATTGGTTTCTGGATTCCAATAGAATACCAGACCACTGGAATCATCCCTCACACTGCTCCACGGTGCTGGAAGTGTGGGATCGACGGAGGTAAACCACAGATCCACGGTGGATCTCTGGCTCTGATACCAATTGAGAGGATCAGACATGGTAGAAATGGGAAATTGCAAGAAAAGTAATGCAAGAAATAGAAAATGAAATCAAAAGAAATTCATATCTTCATTCATGCCCAATTTAGATGAACATAGTAGTTTAAATACACAAAATGATAGCTAGGGTTTAGTAGTCTTAGTGGGCTTAACATTAGCAATGGGCCTAATAAGTACTAGTAACATATGATGGCCCAAAGGATCCTAACAATCGCACATCTCCTTTAGATCCACCCAAACTAACAATTTAACTCAATAAAACTATCGTATGCCACATTTTATCAACGAGGGGAAAAATAAAAGAGAGCAAGCGAAGAAGGGAAAGCGTAGACAGTATAGACCAATTGAAATGCAAATAAATTAAAACAACTAAGCGGGTTCCACCGAATGAGAACGGTTCCATGTTCGAAAATGCATAGTTATTCTGCAATCATAGCAAAAGCCTGCAACCAAATTGTACCTCATATGGTTCTGTTTAGGCACATACATTGCATTGCAAGGTTTGAAAAGAAACCGAAAGAAAACCACAAACAAAAACATAACGACGACTCATGAAAAACACATCCCGCAAGTCAAGATTGCAAGTGAACTTTTCTCACACGAGGACTCACTTCCCCCACGGTTAACAAATCATCAGCATGAATTCGGTGACAAAAGTTTTAGGTTCATACAATTGACAGAGCGATTTCTTAAGGATGCTGAGCAGACATTTGACAGACGGGAAGCATGGTGTTCCATGGACATGAACTAAAACCCAACCCTTGATTTGATGTAGGACTACCAGAAGCCAGGTGCTTGCATTCCGCTGCCAAATCATCACCCAGCAGTGATGCAATACTTTCATGCATGCCGTTACCAAACCATTCTGAAGCAAGTATAGCATCAGCACGAGTATAATCCAACTGAAGTGCGGTTTCTCTTTCTGTATCTGGGGTCCAAGCTTGGTCTACCAGTTCTGATTTCACATTGTACCCTGGCAGAATAGTCAAACAACATAAGTCATAAGAACAGGCAGGACAGGACATATCCTGCACATATATATGGACTTCTCCAACTGCAAATGCAAAAAATGTTGCTATAGGAATATCAAGAATCAATTTACAATGTTACTGTCAACCTCGTTCGTCTCCAGGTCTCATAGATTAAGATACTCACCAGTAAAGGTCTCAGCAGGCGGCGGTTCATCTAATGAACTTCCACTGGCACTGATAGGTGTACACAAGGTCTCAGCAGGCGGCGGTTCATCTAATGAACTTCCACTGGCACTGATAGGTGTACACTCACTGAACAGCGAAGTAGCAGAATGACCCTGTGGAGAAATCGGATCTCGATATTCTTCCCATTCTGTTTCGCAAAAGTTCAAATTGGAACTTTCAGCCACATCGCCAGGAGTAACACTGGATGAATTTGAACTCTTCTCAAATGAATGATTATTCGCACTACCGAGAGTCTTTGCCTCATGGAGTAAAGCATCTAGCAGGCCGCTATTACGTGGTGAAGTGCAATCAGACTCAAACGTACCAACCGGTGGGGGCGATTGGATAAAAGCATCAACTGATTCAAGTAAGGGGGGCGGAGGAGAAGTGCTCCAGCTACCTAAATCAGTTTCTGGATATTGGAGTGAAGGGAGCTCCAGCTTCACAGCCCCGGTTGTGGGCTTAGAAGCAGAAGAATTGCCATTTGAAAGGGAATGGCTACCCTGAATTACACCAAAAGACAGTGGAATGGTAGGATCAGGATCATGAGGAAAAGGCAACCCGACTGTTCGAGCAACTTTATCACAAGTATCATTTTGGAATTGATCAAACTGGGGGAAACCATTTTTGAAACTACCACCGGAAGTAGAGAATAAAGCTGTTGATTCTCGAAGACGCTTTTGGCGATGCATTGTTGGTGCCATAAAACCACAATATGGAGAAGAACCAAGGCCTTTCATCAGCATTCCACCAGGAGAAATATGAGGAAGTTCAAGAACATAAGGTAAGACACAGTTGTTTCCTTTTAAACTGTCAAATACAACATCAGGTATCTCAAAACTGTTAGCTTGCATAGAATCATCATGTGCTCTGTCCGCACCATTAATTCCAGCACTGGACTGGCCTTGTTGACTCTCCTGCAATGCTTGCAAACACACCTCGGGAGGATAAAGTGGTAAGCCAGTCCTCTGGCGCCGCTTAATTCTGGTATTCCAGTAGTTTTTTATCTCATTATCCGTACGTCCAGGCAACTAAGGAGTGCAGAAAAGACAGTTAATCATTTCCAATAAACAAAGGAAAACACTTTGAGAAGAATACTACGAAAATTAAGATTCTAATCAAGCTGACAATAGTTGATAATTTATTTTATTTTCAATTTGAAACTAATAAGAGAAAAAACCATTGAAGGAACCCAATATAAAAAAAATATAGTAAAAAGTAGTACCAGTTTGTGAAGAACGTTTAGGTGAGATGTTAATATGGTGCATCTGCTACAACATGCCATTTGTGCAACAATGAACTTTATCTTGTTATAATAATCTCCTAACATACACACTTTAATGATCTCCATTTTTTATCTAAAAAACAATACCATATATTATGAAATTATATTTTACCCTTTTAGGGATGCAAAATATCTTAGGATTAATACGGGTCTTCATCTAGCCAAAGTATCGTGCAAGATTGTACATTTCTGTTACCGCATTCAGTCAAGATTTTAGTTTCCATAAAATTCGCAAAACATAGACTATAAAATCTAGCAAGGATATTTAACATATGTATCACCCTAAAAACTTTTCTCTGATCTCTCAAATGCTCAACACACAATAAATCTGATAGATATCACATCCAAGTTCTCATTCACATCCATCTTAGAAGTTGTGGAGGAACAAAAGCTACAAGATTTCAATACGGTTTTAAGCAATTGAGAATCAATGTTACTTAGAAGCTGTATCAAACTAGGGTACTGTTACTGTTATCTTTTATGATTTTACTATCTTTTACATTAAGGGAACTCTTTGTGTCACTGTGTAGCGTTATCTTTTAGGATTTTATTAATTTGATCTTAATAGATAAATCATAATAGGCACAAGTTCTTTAATTGTGGTATTGCAAAATATGTGCAGCAGTCAACGAGTTTTAATTTTGTGTTCTAGAAGCTGAACACATATAATGACAACATTGGCACGTAAAGAGGAAGTCTGAAGGAAAGAATAAAGGATAATTGGAGAAACTATCAATGTTTGTTTCATGCAAAAGAAGCATCCTACTACACAAAACCAAAAGTTGCAGCTAAAGCTTTGAAAGAAAATCCCAAAAGAATGAACCATATAAAATTTAAGTTTGAGGCAATACAAGGAAATAGAGCTTGGTATGAACCATATAGAAACAGACAAAAGTAAACCATGTACTTACGTGTGCTGCCATGCGTGCCCATTTGTTCCCCATCTTGGCATGGAGTTCAACAATCAGACGTTCTTCATCTGGGGTAAATGCCCCTTTCTTCAGGTTCGGCCTTAGGTGATTTGCCCATCGCAGTCTGCAGCTTTTGCCACAACGGAACAGGCCTGAGTGCTTCTGAACAGCATTCCAGTTTCCTTCCCCATGCCTATTAACATACTCCACTAAAATTGTGTCTTCAGCCAAGGTCCATGGCCCTTTCTTTAGAACAATTCCACCATTTCCACTCCCTCCATTACTCTCATCCATCAACGGAGAATCAATCTGATCCTTGTACAGCACTCCATCTTCACTCTCATTTGTTGTCCGACTCATCTCTTGATTTGTGATAATAAAAAAAAATCCTGCCAAGAGCCAAGACCATGCAAAGAGTAGGCTGACAACCTGGAATAAATAGAGAGACAAATACAATAATAAACACAACCGCACCGCCAATTTATACATGAACTCCAGCTTGGTGCACAAAGTATTTATTTATGGAACAGAACAAAGAAAAAAAAAACAAATAGCCAATGGTTTAAACAAAAATTTGATCCATGTCATAAATACAAACAAGCCCCGAAACTCAACAGCACACAAATATAAATAAAATATAAAAACTTTAATCCATAAACAGAAAGAAAACAATAATGAAAATCATAAAAGCAGTTCCTGATAGGCAATATGGGACAAGGGAGTAAAGATGGCATAACATATGCATGCAGCATTATTTCAACACTACTTATGAGTAATTAACACTAAGATGCAAATTAATGATATGTTCTAAAATGCAGATCTTCAAAACCCACAAAAGGATAAGCAGTGAGTTATATTCAAAGGTCGAACTAAATCCTTTTTACCCCATTCAGAAGCAAAAAAATAAAAAACAAGGAAAGTGGAGACAAACCCATATCCAAATCATAAATTAAATCGTGATCAAACACTTAATCAAATACATAATGACTTTGTTGATTAGAACCAAGTCTATATATGGCAACCACATTTATTACCATATGGATGATAAATACTGAAACCCTCAGCTGAATTAATTGGAATTTATACACAAACCCAATCACGCCGAAAACTCGTCGCATACCTGAATTAGAGGGAAGATGGAGCCAGATGCAAATTTATCCAACAACTGAAGCTGCGAAATCAACCAAAATCCAAAGACAAGTCCTTTTGCGCGCAATTGAAATCCCCGGAATCGGAAACGGAAATTGAAAAAGAAATCGAAATCAGGAACTCAAAAGTAGTGACGGAATGCGCTAAGAGCTGAGAAAATCGTGCCAACGGAGCACCTGAAATCGAAAAAGGTCAGAATTCAGAAGAAATCAGCTCAGAAAGTGAGAAATTGAATAAATGAACGGCTAATTTGTGCTGGAATCGCAATTCCAAGAGCTCCAGCGTCTACCCGAATGCGAATTGCATGGAATCGAATCGTGGGTTTGTAAATTCACAGATCCGGAAAACGGAAACCCTAGGTGAAGAAAACGAAAGGAGAGATTGAGGCGAGTAGGAATCTAACCGCAGTTTTTGAAAGAGGAGAGAGAGGATTCGAGCGTAGAGAGAGCAACACATCTGCGAACTGAGACGGAGATCCGAACACAGACATTTACACACACCCACGCCCAATACACAGAAGAGAGAGAAAGAGAGGGATGAAGAGAGAGAAATGAAAAGCGGAGTAATGTGAAATTGCGAATAAAAAAATTGGGGATTTGAGAAGCGAAATGGCAAGAGCAGAGCGATGTTAGGTTGACTCTGGACTCCTAAGTCCAACCAAAGTCTAAAATATCGATGATGTCGGAAATATTGGTAGTCCAAAAACACGAAAATTTCAATGGAAATATCGGGATATTATCGATATCGATAAAAATTGAATAAAAACCACGGAAATTGTAAGAAAAACTTGGAA
>JAOTRO020000035.1:140880-153369 GCA_028566515.2 Pyracantha coccinea | reverse complement strand
GGATTGATCCCTAGGATCCCCATGAAGGGGATCCGGCGAGGATCCAAATCCCATTAAATCGAGGAGGTTGTGATCCATTCATGAAACTTTGTATTTTATTATTAAAATTGTTGGAATTATAAATCACTTTGTAAAAATTATTTTTGTAAAAAAAATAAAAAATTAATGGTTAATTAATTGTAACAAATAGATAGACGGTTAGTAATTTTTTTACCGGATCAGTTCATCTGTTTTTATATTCCTTAATGACTAAACAATATTATATTTTATTGATTTATTGTAGAGATGATTTTTACAAAGTGTTTTGTATTATGAATGGCTCCAATTATAAATATAACATTATGTGAAAAATTAGCTACGTAAAAAATTGAAGAGGAACTCCTCCTCATTTATAAAGTATTATCAGAAGAATCATTATTAACGATAATCAAATTTAAAACTTTTTATTTATAAATGGTGAGAAACCATAGTGCCAGTAACATTACGGATTTATTCGAAAAGTACTTTTAAATAATTGAAAATGTTTTTAGAAAAATTATTTTTGAGTGTTTTGAGTGTGGTCCTTTTATCTTTTGTTACCAATCGAATCACGATAGACATTTGAATCAACTTTCTGAAACTGTCTCTCAGCCCGACACTCACTCTCTCAGCTTCTCACCTTCGATTCTCTCTCTCTCTCTCTCTCTGCTCTCTCATCGAACCCAAAAGCAACGGAGACAGATATCGCCGGAAAATAAACACTGTCGCCGCCGTCAGCCACCGCCTGTGAGGGTTTTCCTTTTGTATAATTTTCATGAATTTCCTTGTTTTCAAAGAGAGAAACTTGAAATCTTTTGCATACTCTTCTGATTCAATTTGGTGATAGATGTCAAATTGAAATTCTTTTGAAGAATCCAGAGAGGAAAAGATTTCCTTTTTGTGTATCTGTATTGGGTTCTCATGATTTTTTCAATTAGTAGAAGCATTTGATTTTTCTAATAAGTAATTGTAATTGATTGTAGGTGGAATATCAATGGAGCTTCAGCATCATCAGTCACCAATGGACGTGTTCAGACCAAAAAAAAGAAGCAATGTTGTTTGCAGGATTTTCGACCGCCAAATTTCGTCTGGTGCTTCTGGAACCAGTGTACCTTCTCCTTCCGATTCCTTTTTACTTTATATTGTATTATTTAGCGGAATATACAACAAGATATGGACTCAACAACTTCTTTTTAATTTTTAACGCGTGCTTATATTTTTTTATCTTTTGCGGTTTTGTTGCTTGTTTCGGGATAGGATGGTTTTTATTTGTTCAAGATTACCAATTTGTGAAGCTCACATACTGGCTCACATACTGGGAAGTATGATAAGTTTAAAGGAAATTCCAACATTTTGCTTTCCTTGGAGTGGACTATCTCATAAAGATACTTTAAGAAGATCTTCAAGAGAACAAAAAAAAGAAAAGAAAAAGCAATCAAATCATATTATTAAGCCTTACCTGTTCTCCAGAATGTTTGATATCTAACTAACCTGATAGTTGTCTGTTCTATTTAACATCTTCTGTGGATAAGTACAGAATCCTGAGTACTAATGCAAGCTAATGCTCTCAGGTTCGCTATACTAGGCGATTTTACGAGAATGTAGTCCCTGATTATACCATATATGAAGTTGAGTGCCCAGATCAGATTTACCGTAAATTCACTGATGATGGACAATACCTCATATGTTTCAGCAGAAATCATCAAGATCTGATTGTTTATAGACCAACATGGCTTTCATATTCATGCAAAGAAGATTGCAACACTAATGATCTTCCCCCAAAAGCAAAGAAGTTTGAGAGCTTCTTTAGCCAGTTATACTGTATATCACTTGCTTCTAGCAACGATCTTATATGCAAAGACTTTTTTCTTTACATGGGGAGTAACCAATTTGGAATATTTGCTACTTCTACTGCACAAATTCATGATGCACTCCCTGTTGGAGGAGCTGTTCAGGGAGTCCCATCTATAGAAAAGATAACATTTCACCTCTTGAGGTGTGTGTTTCCCTTTTTCTTGTACGGGATATTACTTTTATAAAAAATTAATTGGTTATGTTTGGAAGCTTAGTCTATATGTTACTTATTTGATTGATTTTTCCCTAGATTGGAGGATGGAGTTGTTTTGGATCAGAAGTCCTTTCAGAATGATTTTATTAATCTGGCCCATAATATGGGTGTCTTCTTGTATGACGATTTACTGGCGATTGTGTCTCTTCGCTATCAGACGATACACATTCTGCAAATCAGGGATTCTGGCAACCTTGTTGATGTACGATCAATTGGTAGATTTTGTCGTGAAGATGATGAGCTTTTTCTCACTTCAAATACTCAGGTTAGTAAGCCTTTACTGAGACTTTGATGGATGAAATTTTGTAATATCTTGGCTAAGATTATCAATATATAGAAACTTGAAATTCACTTGTGAAGCATTTGTAATACATTTTGCTGTTAATAAGCAAGAATGAACAAATATTTTATTCCCTACTTACTATTTGGAGACAAAAGGGTATTAGACTGAATCACTGAAATACTATTTATTATATAATGGGAGGACAATCATGTTTAGCTATCTATCCAATTATTTTTTTTTTAATTTTTCATTATCCTTTTAAGAAATAGGGTATTTATCTGGTGCGTGCATATACAATTTGAGAATGCACAATGTTTCAATAAAAACAATTGAGTTTTTTGTCATTGTTTCTTATATTCCTAATTCCAAATCATGAGAGTAACTGAAGATAATATGCATTCTCCATAGTCAGCGACTCAGCGGCAACATGAATTTGTATTACAGCCTCAAAGGTTAGGGCCATTTAGTAACCATTTTGTTTTAAGTTTTCATTTTTTAAGCAAATTACATGGGATAAATGAGGGATGAAGAAAGGTGATAGGGAGGATGGTGGGAGTTAGGAGGGAGAATTGAAAATGTGTGAAACAAAAGCTTGAAAGTGAACAATTTGTTTTCAACTTTTTTGTTTTTCATTTACTTAGCTTTTCATAATCATTTTCTAGATTCCTTCACCACCCTTCCTCCAGCCTTCTTCTTCACTCTTTTTTCACCAATGTGCTTTCTTTCTACCTCTAACAAAAACATGAAAACCAAAAATGAATTCTTATCAAATGGCCCCTAAGTTTTTTATTTTGTTTCTGGCTATGGTGTGTCGTTGCTCATTAGTATAGGTTCTTTACAGCTTGGAGATTGATTTTGATCGAAACTTGATGTTGTAAATTTCTGCCATTTTAACCCTTAACCTGACCATCAAAAGTAAGAATTTTCAACCAGTTCACCTTGCCTTTTCATTTATAGATCCAGAGATCAGTAATTAATGCAATTTTTTCCTACTTTATTTTATCATCACATTGACAAAATTTGGTGATCAGGAACTCTTTCTCATGTTTGATATGTCGAGTACTCTATTGACAAATCACCTATTGATGGCAGACTGATTTACATCAGGGCCAGCCTTCTTCAGATTATTGTTTTCTTAGCGGAATCAAACAACGGTTGCTATCTTTCATATTTAGAGGAATATGGAATGAAGAATCAGATCAGTCATCGGTTGGTTCTCTCTGTCATTTTTTGGCTCATTATTATATTATTGCTTTATCTCACTATAAGCATGGTTCAGGCAGGAGATTGCATCCATTTACGTTTCACAATCTTGACTCTTGACTACTATTTTTATGCTCTACTAGTTAATTTTTTCAATGCTTTTCTTGTATTAATTGTGTGTTGGTCTCGTCACATTTACGTCATCCCATTTCATTCCATAGAGAGTTTTCGGCGACTTTGAGCTGTTAGAAGCTCCATTTTCATATTGTTTTATCATTCTTGTTCTGATGTAGCACTTGGGTGGCCTCCTACTTAAGCTAGTTATATATCTTTTCTCAGTTTGCTTAGTGCTTCTCTAGACTATCTTGTTCACATTGGTCCAGAAGCCAGAGCAAGGATGCGCAGAAACTGATGGCAATTGCTATTCCTATTGTTCGGTTCCAACTTAGAGGCCTTAAAACCTAAGTGAGCCTGACCAATATATAGAAACTTGTCATAAGCTCTTTTTTTGGGACAGAAAAGTCAAACTTAGGTAGAAGGATGTGTAATCTAAATGGGCCTGTATGCAAGTATTTATGCTATTAGCCTATTATGAATTAATGTAGAGACCTACTGCCAGATTGTGCACCATTGACCTGAATGCTAAGTGTTCAAGTGTGAACCACTATCTTAACTAGTAAACCCAATATGTCTCTGACCCAGACCCAGAGAGTACATGGAACTGGTGCAAGTCAGAAGTCACATTACCAGGAACAACAGAAGCATATCACATTTCTAAATTTGTACCATGAACCTAACTGTTCCGCCATCCTATAAACTTTAGGGTAACAATAATATGCATATGCAAGTGGGACTAGATTAAGATCTCGTTTATTCGATGCACCGAAATAGTTAAGATAGAAGCAGAAGTATTTAATATGACGTTTTCCAACCTATACCAAATAGCCATAAATTGAGGTCCAATATTTGTATGACTGGAATACAAGGCTTAGAATGCCTGATGCGAGACATTTTGACACACACCCTCCCACATGGTTGGATGAGCCAAATACGTGGTTAATTATGATGGGTGACGTGGAATATGTGTTGTGACTTGGGCCTAACATGTGAATAATTGTTTCCGTGGTATCATGTTAAATTTGGAGAATCCAGCCAAAATCAATTGGCTTCGAGTGGAGAAGCCTATAACTTTGTATATTGAGATGCATGACTTAGAATTATCAATATGAGATTAACATGCACCGTCACCTTTTGTTGAATTGAGCTAAAGAAATTTACAAGTTATTATTGGGTATGTGGTGCATGTGCGGGCAAATTGGGCCCCACACTTGGATGAAATGCATGTGCTGGCACATCTTAAAGTTTGAACATCCTACTGAACCTGCAACAGGTGGAAATGCGAGGCTTGGGATGCTTGATATGGGACTTTCTATTCGAAACAGTAGCCTCAAGTTACTTATCTTAAATGATTTTTTTCCTTCTAGGCTCGGTTACGTTCTGAAAGGATATTAATAATACTTTGGAAATAAACATATCATTTCAGAATGTAGCCGAGCCTATGAAAGGGTGATATAAGCCTACCGGAAGTTGTGCTGTGTTTTTATTGTATTCTAGTAAAGGCCGGAGGCGTTAGACCCTATTGCTGGGAATCTGGGCAACGCAGGCTTTACTTTAAAATGCACAACAGACCTCCACTTGTTTGATTTTTTGTGGAAATAGTTTTATGTTGATGTTTTGAAGGAAATAGTTTTAATTCAATTAGCTAACTGATATTTTCTTTTTTACTTTAGAGGGTCCAATTGCTGAAGAAGAAGTTCTATTTCCATTTTCAAGACTATGTTGACTTGATTATCTGGAAGGTATGACCCAAGTTTGTTTTCTCTCTACAAATATATGCATATTGTGTTTTGCCATTTTTAGAATTCTGAAGTCACTTGCATAATCTTCACTGCTCTATATAACAGGAAAATCTGATATTCCGCATCAAATATGACTTGTAACAAGTTGTTTATACGCAACTCTTGGGCAGGTACAGTTCTTGGACCGGCACCACCTGCTAATAAAGTTTGGTAGTGTAGATGGAGTGGTAAGATCTTTCTAGCATTCCATTAATATCATACTAGCTTCGAAGTAGTATCTAAATGTTTGGGCATTTTTTGACCACATAATTTCATCCTCCCTCTCTGATTGAGTCCCTGAAAGAAAGGATATCAATTACTCTGGAGTATTGTACCCAGATGCCTTATGGAATGAGTCACCCCAACATTGTAGTTATGCATCAGGTCTAAAAGAGTTGACACTATCAATTTGACCACCTTTTCATCGTGTATAAGATGATTCTGAGGCGGGTGATTACTGTATCCATTATTACTTACAGAGCTCATTCAGTAATTTTTGTTGGTCAACATCCCAAGATGTCTTTGACGTGAGCCTACTGCACAAAGTTCGTCAATATGCCTTTTATTAGTTCAATAATTTTTAGATAGGAAGCAAAAATTCAATAAGAAGAGACAAAAGTATAAAACAATGGACAAGATGTCCACAAGAACAAAGAAACAAGAGAACTGTAAAGGAATAACAGCCTAAAAAACACCGGAGGACCAGCAAATACACAAAAGACACTAGAAAACAGCTGCACAGTGCAGGAACGAATGGTTCACACTCTTTGCTCCATCTTTGCACATCACACACGATTGAGGAAGAATACAGAGGTCTTCTTCTCTGAATTTAACATAAAAAAGAAACCAGCGAGGGGTCACTTTTTCATTGGGTGATTACAAGTAGAAGGCTGTGACAAACATGAAAATGTGACATAATTAGTTAACTTTCTCTGCTGTTTCCATGTTCATGTGTTATTTATTCCATTATTCACATGCCCACACCTTTGAAAAGTTGAATGGTTTCAAATTGCTATACTTTCTGAAATAACTGTTATGGAGGTAATATTAAGCAGTGTATTTGTACCAACTATTTTAAAATCATCTAAGCCTTGATAGGTGCAGCTGATTGTTTGCTAGCTAAAATTCTGGGAACTTTCAAGAGAGAACCCCTCATTTTTAGTTATCATCTAGTCTTTGGTAACTTAATGTCTGTTAGCATATAAATAATATTGGTACACATCTAACTACCTGTAAACGGAGAGGATTTGTTTGGAATCCATATCTGATCCATTTATTTAATCTGATTACCTGATTCAGATTTAATATCTGAGAATAATCGGGTTAGAGTCGGACTACCTTTATCTGATTTATATTAAGAGTTTGACAAATTAAGATTTCATTAATGACCTTGTTCTTTTATTGTGTTTATCTACTTTATATTTTAGTTTGAACTCTTATACTTAGTAAATAGTTTATGTATGGCACTAGTGCACAACAAAACTCAATTATCTTCACACATACAATATTTAAAAAAAAAGGTTTGTAAAACTTAATATTATTTAGTGGAACTAAATTATTAGCAGATCGGTTCAACTTAAACCATATTTTATTTAGTGGAACTCAAAATTGAAAACGTCAACACATATCTTATTAATTACACTGGATTCAAGTCAGATTGAGATCAAAATCCAATCCATTGACAGATTTTGGAAAGTGGTAATGTAATGGACTTTATCATCGTAACAGATCAGGATATCTTTAGTTTGAATCCCTGCAAATAAGTTGAATTCCACATGTTGGGGTCTAGTTGTGGAGAGAGGCCCACAAGTTTGCTTTATAATAGTAAAACAAATCCCAACAGCTGAAGCATTTGGGAATGGTGGTAAACTAACAAACTTTATCAGCTTCAAATTGTGGGTTTCTGACTATTTGATTTCTTTTCCTTGATGTGGCCTTTTCGTTGTCCGAGTACATGACAATATTGGTCATTATTGTATATGTGTTAAGCAGGTATCTCGCAATGTAGATCATCACCGATCCTTTTTTGCAGTATATAACATGGAGACAACTGAAATTGTAGCTTTTTATCAGGTAATATTGTGACAATTGTTTTTTCTCGCTCTTTTGTTTTTGGTACAATTTAATGTAGAACTTGCTTTATTTGACGTTTTTACTTGTAGAATTCGGCAGATGAGCTTTATCTCTTGTTTGAGCAATTCGGTGACCACTTCCATGCAACCTCGAGAAATTCATTGTATTTAAATTTCACATCATCTCACTCGAATAACATGCATGCTCGAGAACAACTCAGAAGTAATAAAAATAAAGCAAGTAGCTCTTCAGCCACTTCACAGGTGATCTTTCGGTTATTTTTGCATCATCAAGGCATGAGAACAAGGTTTATCGTTATCCTGGTTAATTACCTATGTGCTCAAACCTCAAGTATAATCTGCTGATAATCCTGCAGTTTGTGAAGAAGGTGCTAGCCTCTTTGCCTTTTAGTTGTCAGTCGGAGAGCCCTTCTCCCTACTTTGACCAATCACTTTTTAAGTTTGATGAAAAGGTTTGATTCAGAAACTACAAATTTTCCCCATTTCATGCACTGCTTTGTTTTTGAATTATATTGAGGATAGTCTTTGTCAGTGCCATCATGTGCATGTATATGCTCCAGATATATTTAGCAAGGGAAAACCTACGAAGTCAACTTGTTCATGAAATAAACGAATTCAATTTCTGAAACCGTATGTACTGTCAATCCACCCCCTAAAGTCCACAAAGCCCATACCTAATCTCGTGTGCTTTTCTCTCTATAGTGCACTTTGTGGCATTAGATTAATTATGTTCTGGGAAAATAAGTTTTGTCAGTTCAATCTCCTCCTTAAGGTTTCACAATTTCAAATGTATCTCTTGCAGTCGATTTCTCCAATGGATCGGCATAGACCCTCACCAGATCAACACATAAAGTTTTGCTTAAGAAGGAAACCAAAAGTTCTCAGATTTAAGATGAAACCAGGTATTTATTTACGTGCATGCCTATATTGTGATTGAAATTTAACCTAAGGACCCCATGTTCAGGAGGACTTGCATGGAAAGGGTACACCGCCATGGTGGCATTCTGCTCCAATGAAATAAAGATGTAATTTTTTTTTTTGTCCAAATGTCCTTATTTCGTTGGAAGGGGATACCACGTGACAGTGTACCCGTGCCAAGTAAGTTGGTCTCCATGTTCAGGTACCAAAATGAAAAATAAGAAAAATAAAAAGTAAATAAACCTAATAACCACGTCATGAGAGCATGAGGCCCAATTTGCAATGTGATCACATCATTAGGACCCTGCATTTTCAAGTTCCCATTTTAAGGATCATTCTTGCAAAAGAATAATCCAAATCGAAACCATTTGGGTATCCAGTTGATAAGATAAATAGACGAACATGGTGCGTGCGATGCACTGGAATGATTATGACTACAGCCAAATGGCTAAACAATTTCAGCTTGGTGAATATTGCATAAAAACAGTATTTATCGAATATATCATGTTCATCTATTAATTGGATTGCAGTTAGATCAATTAGTTTCTGATTTGGTTCATAGTGTGCTTGCCTGTGTGCGTGCGTGCGCATGTTTGTGTTTGCATAGTGACGTGAACTAAACAGATAAATAATGTGCTGGCCTTTTGAATAGGTCCAGAAGCTGGTAGCGCAGACAATCGGACTAAAAGGATCTCTTCGTTTCTTTTTCATCCATTTTTGCCTCTTGCTTTGTCCATCCAGCAGAGTATGTCCTTGCAGCCATCAGTTTTGAATATTCACTTCCGGAAATAAGTAGTGTATTTCTTTGCTGTCTACCGGCTCTTATTTTAAGCAGCCTTTCTGTGAAATATGTAATTCAATGGAAACAATTGTACATTACAAGTTCAATATCAGTCTTGGATTACTCATCTTCGGTGAGGCCTGTGTTCAATGGCCTCTCTCCTAGGAGAAGACTAGTAGTGACAAGCTTCATCGTGACGATGAGGGCAGCTGCAACTGGTCTTTGGTCGCCCTAGCGATGTTGGTCTCTGTTCAAGGCATCGATGGCGGTCACCATATAAATTGTACAAAACAAGTGTTGAAGGTTAAGGGTATTTTGAGGATATTGGTTGGCTTTAGCATTTTAGTTATGGAAAGCATCCATTTTGTGCAATCAAATTATAATGAGCCCAACACATTGATTTTCGTGTATAAGAATTACTGTTGGTATTTCTTTCATTTCTCTCAAGTCAAGTCTCAACCATTGTTTTTCGATGATGCGAGACCGTATAGCATTTACTTGATATATTCACTATCTAACGGTCGGTCGGTCGGATATTTTTGGTTGCATGTCTGGTCGTTAGATGATAAATGTATTAAGTAAATGCATGTGCCACAACTAATCCAAGAGTATTGTTATTAGCATTTTAAAAAGTATATTTTACTTATTGATAGCGCCAATAGCAGCTTCTTAAAATTGGACAAATGTGGTACGTGGTGATTTTTTGGACAACTTTTAGCAGTAGAGTATTGTAAATGATTTGTTTTTTTCTCATCATAAGCAGATTTTGTTGATTAAAAGCACTTAGAAGTGTGGAATCACTATCTAAGCTCTTATGAAAATTAAAAAAGGAAATATATTGATAGACAAGTGGAGTTGGAAGATGTATGGTTTTCAAATAATGTATTTAAAGAGGACCTTGTGGAAAAGTATGATTAGGGTACAATTACATACAAACTGTTTCCCTTGTACAAGTCCCCCATGGATTGAGGCCAAGTTAATTAGAAAATTAACACAAAATGGGATAAGAGGGATTAGAAAATCTCATATTCTTACAAAGTCATGTCAGGAGACTTGCAAATCCCTACTTGCAAAGTATTGTTACAAATCCCTCTTACTTGTCTTTGTAAAGCGTTGCAGTTGCAGCGTATCCATAGCGGCTAAGCTGTCTTTGTATTGTATGTCGCGAATCGCGATACTCCAATTAAAAATTTAAAGCACTTCCAAACGACCACATAAACCTAATGGATGGACGAAATGTGCAATTGTATTCTTGAAAAACTGGAAATTTTAAGGAGTGCTAGAATGCGAGTTTTTACAAGGAGCAAAGCGTGGACAATACCACATCAATACGACATAGACTACTTGCTCTACGACTGCTTCCATCGCTTTGTTCGAATCATCTTCCTTAAGGAGACACTATCGGCTATATCTACTTCAAGGAAAAAGTCGAACAAAATAAAGATCAACTTTATCGGTGCCTTAAGACATCTCCCGGAACCTGGCCAGTGCCTTCTTCTGAATGAGAGTCTTGTAACTATCTCCGGCCTGCACCTCGAGAGTAGGATCCAACTTCTTCTGCTGACTCCCAAGTCCTGCTCTCCGTTCCATGGACTGAGCCTGCACTGGTTCTACCATTCCGCTTCCATCTCTTCCTAACCCCTGTGACCAGATCAGCAGCAAAAGAAGAACAAACAATACCCAAAATATTTAGTTAGAAACCTTCTACACATGCACCGACGAGCCAGGGCCATAGACAGGCAATGTAAGGGCGTCAGATTATTGGCACTATAAGCTGCTGTGTTTACAAGAGTAGCACTACCAAATTCACCAATTGACCTATACAAAAATAGAACTCTGCCTGAATCATTTCATTCGAGTTCAATAAGGGGTATGTTTTTAGGGTGCTATCTGGTTCAACTGAGTGATTAAATAAAAATTTAGACAAATTATGAAGTGCAAAAGAAGAATATGCTACCAAGCCTTCGTGCCAGCCCATGTTGCGAAGCATCTTGTTGCCCACATTGTTCTCATCAATTGCTTTTTCAGCTGTAATCACCTCATAACTGTCAATGTTGGCATCTCCAACTCCACGTCCTCCACCAACACCAGGGGGAAAAGGCATTGAATCAAAAGAACCCTTTCTTGATGCAGAATCTCGATCTTTACAGTAACAATAGTAATCACAGAAAATGTTTACAAGTCCATCACAATTGTGTAATGCAAAAATGACTCATCCAACTTGGATAACCCTACTGAGGTATCAAACAACAAAATTGAACTGACATCTTCACATCAAATATGCAAACCAGTATGAAAGGTTGCATGAATGATGGTTCTAATAAATGAAATTTGAAACTAGTACTAGATTCGATTGAGCTTGTACGACAGAAATAAGGGCCATGCCAATCAAAAACCATATTTGAGAAAACTTTAAACTGATGCGCCTTTATATATTGACCATGTAATAAACAAATAGAGGGGTAAGCCAATGAAAAACAAATTCTTAAGAAAGCTTACTTGACTCTGCAAAACCAAGGTCAGATACGTCATCACCAAAAGACGCTGATGAACCATACAAGCTTCTTCTCTCGGCCGCACGATCCCTGTACGCAGTATGAGGTTCTTTAGGAGCAGAAGCAGGAGTTAGTGGCATTTCAGAAAATCTTCTCCTTCCACTCCCAGCAGCAACAGGTGGCGTATAAGAACCCAATGCAGATGCATCCGTTCTAAAGGGTGTCAAAACTGTGGGGGTGACTGCATTTGTTGATGCAGATGAACCTGCCATGCCGGGAGCAGAAGTTGAAGCCATGGAAACTCCAACACTTGATCCTGAAAACGAGGCATCTGATTTCACTACACCTCTTCCAGATCCCCTTATGACTCCCATCACTGTCCCTCTTATACTGTTACTCACAGGCCTTGGCATAACTGAACACTCCAAACCAAGTGTCTCTGCAGCAGAAACAGTGTCAGTAAACCCTGAACTGGACATAATCTGTGCAGCAGAAACAGTTGCGGTAACCCCTGAACTGGATGTAGTATTCTCCTTTGTCACATCAGTTTTAAACTTGCTCTTTGCAGACTGCACAGAAGAAACTGGTCTATCATCAGCCGAACCACTTGGATGGTTGTCTTCCAGGGCTACACGGGTTGCTTGCCCTTCATGACTCCTTTGCTTCCACATTGTCAACACATTACTCATTTTTTTCTTGTTTGCCAAAATACTGCTCTTTGAAGCCAGTTTG
>JAOTRO020000035.1:44036-58962 GCA_028566515.2 Pyracantha coccinea | reverse complement strand
CATATTTGGTCGCTCAGATGTTGGATTTGGTCATGGCAAAGGTAAATGGCAACAAAAAATCATAGGTTTCATGACAGTTACTTTGATATACTGATATTATGTAAAGATTTTAGAGATATTTACCAACAACCTACTTTTGATGAACACCACTAATGTATCTAACTTGCATACATATTCATAACACGAAATTTGCTGTATATAATCACAAAAAAACCTCTATTAACAATTCATTATATATTGAATTTTATTTTGTCAATTTGTTGATGTGGAATTTTGGTAGCACACCCTTCGGAAAAGGATCCGGGGGATCCCATGATTATGGTCGTTCATCGTACATCGTGCGGTCAGTTTTCGTTAGGTACTATTTATATTTAATTTTAAATTTTAAATTTCAAATGATTTATGACCGCACAATATACAATTAACGGATATGATCATGGGATCCTCAGGACTCCCAGAAAAAAGATCGGACGAGGATCATTTTCCACACCCTTCTAATGGGGTGCCACTGTTCCACGGTAATTTACTCTCTTCTATTTACGATAGAGTTGTAGATAAAATTATAAAAATGCAAAAGTTACTCTCTCACATTTACGATCGAATTAATGAAATTAACTTTTACCATGACGTGATCAATTAGTTTTTGACCAAAATAAAATAAAATGAAAACATGTGACCAACAGGACTAGGAAGTTGCCTATGATGTTCTGATTTCTCATCAGAAACGCACTTGGCTCACCAGAGACTCCCAAGAGGCCTATAAATATCGAAGAGCCTTCTCACTCTTCACCAAATTTTCACACACAACGTAATAGTACACACCCCTATCCTTCTAGACCCATCACTCTCTCAAAGCCGGCCGAAGACCTTCAAAGACCTTTGGTTCGTTTTCGTCGCCGTTAATCAAGAACCAGGATCATGGTGGTATGTTTGAGATTTGAGGTTCATGCAAGAACATGCATTGGAAACAGAAAAGGCAAATTATTTGATTCAAAATTTGTGTTCTATGCTAATTGATCGCTCTTTTTGGTTTGCAGCAAAAAGTCGTGATCAAGTTGTCTGTGACCGATGAAAGGACCAAAGCCAAAGCTATGAAAACTGCAGTTGGGGTAGATGGTAATTTACTTATTAATTGTGTTCTACAATAATTTTGATCAAATACCAGAAATTAACTCTAATTCCAATTAAGCAGCTTTAGTTAAAAATTATTACAAATTAAAGTTTAATAATGCAGGTGTGGACTCAGCAAGTTATCAGCATGACAAGGAACAAATAGAGGTAATGGGGGAAGGGGTTGATGTAGTTGTGCTCACAACTTCGCTTAGAAAAAGCGTGAAGTATGCTGAGGTGGTGAGTGTGATCCCTGTGGAGGAGAAAAAAAAAGAGGAAAAGGAGGAGAAGAGCAGCGAGGCTGCACTGCTACAGTATGCCATGAGTTACCCTCCATACGTGGTGGCTTATCCTTCGTATCAAGAACCCGCCAGTATATGCACCATTCTGTGATTAATAACTAATTGTATGTATTAGCTTCTCCACACTCGTTTTCGCCTTATCCATTGTAGTATTGTTATGAGAGAAAAGCAAAACAGTAATAGTAATTCTTACCCTTTAGTTTCATTTTCCGCACCATCATCTAGAGATCAAAAGAATTGTAATTACAATTGAAATATTGCCTGAATGGTATTTCTTTCCCGTATTTTCATAATATGTTTAGTTTTCTGTTAAGGTCATAGTGTTATAAGGAAATTGGTATTTTCCAATATTCTTCAATTATTCTGCAGTGTCTTTTGCCCAAAATTCTTGTGGTTTCTGTTGCCCAGAAAACTAGTTTCTTTTCTGCTATGAGTACCCGCCCACAACTCGTTACAGAAACTAGTGATCAATTTGCTTCAAACTTAAAACCCCAAATGATCAACCCGAAGAGAGAAGGAAAGTTGCAGTCACAACCATCTAAAACTCTAAACATGTGATTCATGTGCATTGGAGAGAAATAATAAGCATTGGAGATTGCCTTTTTTTTCCATGGTAGAGAACATTCATTAAAAGAAGTCTAAATGGTAGAAATATAGCTTACGCCTTAGAATGGATTAACATATAGAAAGAAGATGTCACTTACCCAAACAAAGCATGAGTAATAATTGTTCACTACAAACTTACAAAGTAGTATATAAATGAAATAAACATAAATACGTTTAAGCTCAAAAAGAAAAATCCTCCACAGAGGCCCAATAGTAGCTAGTATAAAAAAATCCTAAAAACTTAGGTGATAGATAACGACCTTAGCTTTTCGAAATAAAAAATGACCGACAATCCATACCGTCAATGCCGCACCATAAAATAACATTTGTCCATCCCTACATCCTACTATATACAGACATTCAAAAGCCTCAAAACTACACTTCTTCATTCATACATCGTGCCATATACATATCCTGTCGTAATTGGAGATTGCCTTAAGCTGCAAGTGTAGTTGAAGGGGTAAATTTAAAATTACAAAACAAAGACACAAGTAATTCATTGCCACATCATGTGGCCCACATGTACCCTTCACATAACTGGTTAAAGGACAAATATGGCGACAACCGGACAGCCCATCCACCATTCCAAGACCCCTCGTGTAATTGCACTATTCTTATTATTACTTGGCTATACGTGTGAAACGATATGGTGACAATTTCATAATCTCTTTTGTGCTATTAACCTACTAGTATATAAATTATGGATAATGCTAGGGAGATTAAAATTTTAAACTAAATTTACAAACTAAATTATGTGTCACCAATAGAAAATAAGCACGTAATTGACACTTAATTAGTAATTCAATCGTCAACAAGCACATCATTTGGTTTACACAATTTAGTTTAAAAACTTAGTCTCCCTAATATTATCCATAAATTATATATGGAAAGTTGACATTTTTTTAGTCTGCAATTATATACTGCACACTGCTAACACATTCTTTAATTTGTGTGATTTACTCTTCAATTTTTTTCTTTTTGTGTTGTAATGTGCCTTATGCTGAAGTGTTACGAGTTAGGGCGGAAATTTTGATGCCTCAAGGTGCACATTCCCATGACTATAGTCACTTAGTAAGAGTCACGCGATCATGCACACACTCAGTAACATGACATACTCTTCATGAATTATTTAGGTTAGGTCATTAATTATATTACAAAAGCAAGGGGTAATCAAGGGGTAAATTATTATAAAAATATAGCTACATTTTTTTAGTGGTCTGTGTGGTGACACAGCATTTTCAATGTAACAGTTGTGGTAAACAATTGTTAATGAGCTCTATTAACAATTGAAGTCTAAATCCAAAGTTATGTTGATCTTCCATTAATCAAACTCACTTGACTATCACGTGAACATGTCAAATTTGTCATTTCAATCAAAATTACATTTTATGTTTGATTTGGTGATTGATCCGTAGAAAATTGGTGTACTACCCATTTCTTCTCATCCATCACTTGCCAATGGATCCGTGGCAATTGTATCTCCTAAATATAAACATGCAATTGAATTTTTTCTTTTTTAATATCAAAATATGTTTCACTGGTTGAGCAATTTTTTGTTTTTATTTTTAAGAAACACACCTTTCTTTTGCTAAAGTACAAAACGACCCACTCATTCCCTATTACAAACACACTCACCATTTGAATACTCGATATTTCAAGAGCAGAAGGAAGCAACCACTGCCAGGTGATGGAGGAGAAAAAAGAGGTCGCCCCCCAAATTTTCACCGGATCAATCACCAAATCAGACATAAAATATAATTTGAATTGAAATGACAAATTTGTCCCCTCTACGTAATATTCATGTGAGTTTGTTTAATGGAATACTAATGGAAGTTTGGGTTTGAAGTTCAATTGCAAACAAGACTCACCATAGAGGTTTGATTAACAACTTTTTTACCATAAAGGTCACATTGATTATGCTGTGCCACCACAGTAACCACGAAAAAAATTTGGGCTAATAATAAAACAAAAACACACAAATAAGGCATTGTGTTGCTACTGCCTAATGTACCTTTCACCATGGTTGTTAAATTACAAATCAAGATGGTGATAGATGACAACTTGAACGGCAATTCCCCTTGGCTTACTCTTAAACAAGGAAAAAAAATAGAAAAACAAGAACAAGAGGGAAAAGCAAGAAAACAGAAAGGAGAGAGGCTTTTAGCGGATCAACAAAAAAGGAAATTAACTTGGCTTCTTAATAATTGAGGTGGAGTTTCGCCTCAATGGTTGAGGAGGAGTTCCTCCTCATTTCACTTCATGACCGGTTTATGAAACTTTAAACTTATTATTAGAATTATGAATATTATAAATTATTTTATAAAGATCATTTTTGCAACCAATAAAAAAGATAAATATAAAAAAAGGAGAACCTTTCGTCATCAAACTATACAAAACAAATATAGATGGATCTGGTAAAATTATTATGAACTGTCTATTTATTTGCTATTTTGATTGACTAAACGATCCACAATTTCTATAAAATAATTTATAATAAAAAAGATTCCAATTATAAAAAAGTTTCATAATGATTCCCAATAAATATTTGTAAATTGAATACAAAATAAATTAAGAAAGAACTCCTCATCAATCTTAAGAACCAACCTCCTCTCAACAAAATAGCACACTTCTATGTAGCTGTGTACTTAACACTGTAAGAAATGATTGGTTTAAACTTCGCATTATATGATGAGGATTGATCGGTCGGTCAGTCTAACAGCTAGACATGCATGACTCCCTTAATGCCAACTAAGAAAAATCAACATTATTATTGACAATTTGCTTAGATGGCATCCAGGGAGCCAGGCACGTCATGCCTCTTGACTGGTGGATAGGTTGATCCTTAATCATCGTGCATCTCATCATAATTGGCCTGCCCACTAATAAGAAGCTCAATAAACTAAATAATCCAACCCATTTATCCGCAATTATGACAATTAATAATTTGCAAGAAAAGAAGTCATCCAGGTGAGAAATTTTATCAGATCTCAATTCTTACCTGGTTCTTAGACTATATTAGATAGCAAATAACCCTAAAAACACAAAAGTTACAGGAAAACTAACAATGTATAAGAAGTGTAACTACATTAGTTTCCAACAGGTAAAGAACTTAAACAACCCTAGATACGAAAGTGTAAGCGTAGGAGATGAGTCAACAATGTATAGGAATCAGACAGCCCTACTTCTATAAGTGTAAACAACAACAGGAGATGAGTCCACGCTGTACAAGAAGCTTAATTACATTGCTTACCCAATAGTTAGAGTACTGAATCTGAATCATAAACTATGCATGACAAAGAAATTGGAGGAAGTTATTAGAAAATAGCAATTGTATTCAAGTCTAGCTTTGTTCTCTCTTGCTCGAACTTGCTTGACTGCATGAGAAGTGTGCAGAGAAGTGGGAATTATAAGGAAAGATGGAAGTGATAGAAGTAGGCAAAGACAACAGAACATCCAACTGCAGATATGAGAGATTAGATAGCACTGCTCCTTCTCAACAGCAGACGGCAGAAAAAGTTTTTTTCTTCAACATTATTTCTCACTCTCTATTTTTCTGCGACAAAATTGACATTTATCTTCTCAGATATCAGTAGCAAATATTGATGTGTATCATTATAATGTTATTAGTAGCTTAATAATGCCAAAAACGGCGGCCTTGAGCTTTGCTCTGCAGGAATGTGGAAAGTTTGGATGTTTCTGGCGTTGGATATGGTGACCTATTATTTCCCATCACCCATCAAATTTTAAAAATAGTTTCCAGATAAGTGGGCAGCTGTTGATAGGAGAGAGCCAACCGCCTTGTTGACCGGTATTAGACGGCGCCAAAGTCACTGCATGAGACAAAGCACAGCCTTGCTTTAGGTGGTCTAACGTACCGTCTTACGGCCGTTTGTGGGACATTTGTTACCAAGCGTACTTACAAGGTAGGAGGTAGGAGATGCGGCACATGTTACAATTGGTGTGCATAATCTAAATTAATAGGAGATACGTAGAGAGACTTGAACAATACACGCTGGAAGATAAGATTTCATATGCTTTTAATAAGCCATCACTTTTTACGATATGACTTAAACTAAACACGTAAACAACTTGTAATACATATATTGACACATGCCTATTGTGTATCTCAATAACTGCACACTTATATTTTGTACCATATTTATAAATCACGTTCTTGATTCGGTTTATATGTGACTTACGTAAATGAGTCTTCTTTCTCTTTTTTTTTCCTCTCAAATTCAAGCAATAGTTAGGGGGAAAGGAGTGAAAACATTTTACCACTTGTGTTACAAATCATTTTCAGTCTTATTTCTAATTTAACAATTCATCAGTAAACATGACGTACCAAAAAAAGTATTTGAATTTTTATTTTTTTAAATTATCAAGCATTCATTTATTGTACAATGTAGAGGAAAAATTGAAGAATCATATGATGACTTTTATGAAATGCCGATTGCAGTTCTGGAAAGGGGAACAAAGATCAGTACATATAGTATTTGGGCCATGTTTCATGGTGTCTGATTGGTTAGCAGTTGGATTTGTGGTAGATGACTAGACTTGGGTTAGCCCAGAAAGAGACTTAGCCCTGAAAGAGCCTGACCCAAATCTGCCATAACTCAGTTTTGGTTGAATCTGAAACAACCCCCCTGTTTCAAACTTGTTGCCCTTTTAAAGATCAGTAATCTCAAACAACCCCCTGTTACTAACTTATTGTCCTTTTAAAGATCATTGAGTAAAGTTGTTATTAGCACTACAATGTAGTGATATTATTCTCCACATGTAGGTTCGATTTTTATAGATAACGAGTTCGATACTAATTATAGTTGGCATATTGTGTGAGTCCCATGGAACAAGAAGGAGAAATGTTCAAATCACCAAGTCTAAATGTCTTGAAGTAAGCATCAACTTGTAAATTTTAAAATTTGTTAGGAAAGTGTTATTGGCACTCTAAAAATCTCATTCTACACTCCTCACAAATGTATTTTCTTTCCTAATATAGAAAGTTTGGAGTGTAGAATGAGATTTTTGGAGTGCTAATAACAATTCTCATTTGTTATTGTAAAAGTATTTTACCTGCAGTTTAGAATATGGGCTCAATTGTAGTAAAAAAAAAAAAAAAAAACATATTCTTCAAATGAGTCACAAACATTAATTTGATACTTCAATGCAAAAACACTTAGTTTACGCTAAAAACTCATAAACAAATGCTTCCACTCATTGCTGCTCACATTTGTTAACACATGGTCCTTTTCGACCCTCAAAATAGTGCAGGAAGTCCAAAGCCTAATGGGATAGAAAGGAGTTTCTACGGAGCACTATAGTCGACTGGTCACCAGACTGTTTTGATTAAGCAACGTAAAACACTTTTCGACCGACAAGGCATTAGGAACATACCTACGCTGACACCAACTTAGACCAAGTGTTCATTACCAATCAAAGGCAGAAGTCTAGGATAATAGTTAGACCACTACTCAAAAGGAACATCATTGACTAGTCAAGATCAAGCAAGATTCGGTACGTGTTGGCCTATCAACTGAACAATTGTCACTTAACTGCCGAATAACTGATGAACGAAAAAGATTGTTAGCACGCCAACCTACGTAGGTAGCTCATTTAATACCAGAATAGTAAAGTAGGTGAACTCAAGACTTTCTGGGTCCACTGAGGGCCTATATAAAGGGGTGGGCACCTCTTATAAAACAGCCGGACAATGGAGAAAAGAGAGAATTTAGTCTATAGCCGAGCACCACTTGTAACCTTTATATCAATATATTATATGGAACTTTAACGAAAAGCTTCCGGTACTTTTCACTTTAACGAAAAATCACATTTTTACACTAAAAAGTCAATCTTGGTACTATTCATTTTACCCTTTATTTTGTCCTTATCGTTAAAACTCAAAGATTTCAAGCTCTTTTCATTAAATAGAATGCAGGCATTACTCGCCAATACCTACAAAAGTTTTGTGGTTGCTACTGTTACATCCCCAACCAGCGGGCAGAGATGAAGCATGTGACTCAATGTTTTGATTCTTCTGCTTCTGCAACGACGGTCCCGGTTAGAAACTTGGGATTATCTTGTATCTCCTCATCTTCTCTCAGTTTCTCCGGTTGCTTGGATGCATTTTGAGCTCGCCGGTACACCCCAACTCGAATCCTCTACCTTCCCCCTACGTACGTCTCAATTATGTGTATCTTGAAGCTCGAATACTGCAATGAGTGATTACAATGTATGGGTTTGTAACTAATTGTATGGCATCAGATATTGTGATACATCTAAACATATGGAATTTGATACAATTAGCATCAGGGTTCCGAAACATAACATTCGATTTTCACAAACAAAGTAGCATACAGTTCGAATAAAAAGAAATCTACTTGTAGTAAGGAAGGTTTAAAAATATGTCCTAGTTTAATTATTCTATTGGGGACGGCCCGATTAGCGTTTTGCTAATTATAATATCAAGTCGACCTCACAGTTGGTTGATTGCTGCCGTAGACGAACGGTTCTTTTGACAGATCTACATTATGCGTCCTGATTAGCTCCGTGGCGATGGCATTCAGCTTTACATGTGCTTCTTTGGCTGCATCAGCATCTCCTGCCTCCTTACTAGCCTCTGCAGATGCCATGGAACTTGCACTCGGAAGATTATATTCAGCTGGTTTATCGCTATTTGCAACAATAATTTCTGCAGTGTTCTCTGTTTCTTTTGCCAGAGCAGCATCATGCGCTCTCATTAGCTCTGCGACGATGGCGTTGAACTTTTCATGTGCTTCTTTGGCTGCATCAGCATCTTCTGACTTCTTACTAGCCTCTGCTGATACCATGGAACTTGCACTTGAAACATTCTTTAGTGTAACCTTCTGACTCCTAGCATTGTGCTTCTTGCCGCTCATATGTTGTGACATCACCTTTATATTGTTGGCACCCTTTTGGCAAATTTCACACCAAAACTTAAATCTACTTTGTTTTGCTACATCTTCATTTCTCTCCAGTCCATCGGCCGTTTCAACCTTGTCTTTATTCTTCAAATCCCCTCCACACTGGTCTTCTGGCATTGACGGTTCCTCTTTGTCCTCTTTTGAACTGCCTTGATCCTGCAATTTCTGGCCTGAACCATCACCGGTTTCATTATGGTCAAGCAGTGATTCCCTTACTTGTTTGGCCTCTAATTCGGATCTTGTGATACCATTGGTCTCTTTAGGCTTAGAAAACTGTGTAGATGGTGCATTCCTGGAGCTCTTGTCCGGTTGCTGACCTCTCAATTCCGCTTCCTTGGCCTTGTGCTTCTTACCGTTTATGTGTTGAATTAAGCCTTTCTCAGTTGTTTCGCTAACCTGGCACAGGGTGCAACTCCATTCCTCCCTGGGTTTCTTTTTCAACCCAAATGGAGGCAGCTCACTAGAACCCACTATCGGTGGCGTTTTCCGCTTGCCTCCAGAAAGATTTGGGTTAGGTTTTTCCTGCAACAAAGATATATATGCACAGTACATACCAAGGCAGTCTTTTAAAGTTTAATGCTAAACATCTGACTGATGGTAAAAACCTAAACAGCATTTCCAAATATGAAGTGCACTACCCTCTGCTGCAAATATAGAATGAATAATAGAAAAACAACTTGTAGTATTCAGTTGAAAGGGCTTGACAGTGACTAGAAATGTGCTGTCTAGCAAATCTGCAACATGTGTTTCAATTTGGATACTACATTGCTGTTGCATAACTCAGTCAACAAATGAATCTAATATCAATAGTCTCTGTGCAGGCACACTCACTTGCTTGACCCTAATAGCATTGAGTAAAAAAAAATCAAGATTTCAAAATAATTGAGAAGGAATCTGTGTTTCCAGAGTAGTTATGTATAAGAGACGGCATTTCTCACACAAGGCCACTATAAAGGACTGCTGCAAATGCATAGGGTAACCTCCTCCAAGCGAACCCACAAATGAAAATTCAATTTCCAACGATCCACCAGAGCCATTAATCCAGAGTATTCTGTACCTTGATCAAACTGATGTCACTATAACAAACTGTCATAGTAAATCATCCTAGTATAATGATCCGGGACAAATACTCCAAGTGATGAATGACTACGATGCCCCATTGAAACTGACTTCTAAAGTGCTGATCCACAAGCAAAAGGACTACCATATGCATACATAGCAAACCAATATAAACCTTGTTTGTCAATATTAGCATCGGTTATGGGCACAGCAACTTAGGCAATGCAGACGCTACTAAGAGCACATAGTCCTCCGTGTATTGTATTTGCAAAACAAAGACCCGAAAAGATCATCCTGCAAACTAGAAATGTTCATCTTGCACTTTCGTAGATTGTATAATTCATGATTCAACTGATCATTTTACAATCCGAAACAAATTGCGTATCTTGGGATGCAAATGATCATTCAATTTTTTTGTTTTTTGTTTTTACTTTGTCACGTATAAAAAGTAAAGCATAAACAGAACACTGTCAAATCAAAAACAAAAACTGGAAATGCGACTGACCAGTAAGATCAACTTGTTCTTGTTGCCGAGGTCTGAAGGAGGAGGAAGTAGCGGCGGCGATGACATGAAGCCGTTGATCACAGGTTCCGACATCAGCAGTGGCAACGAGAACGAATCAAATGCGGTGGACGGCGACTTGAAGCCGTTGGTCACAGGCTCCGATATCGGCATTGTGCCGAACGAGAATGGTTCGAATACGGCGTTCGTATGAGCAGCGAACCGCATTGTGCCGAGTCCTTCGGCAGGGGCTCTTTTAATAGCCAACTCTCGCTCCAACTTGAGCTCTCTCCTGACCTCCGCTTCAAGCTCTCGCCGTCGCAAAGTCTCAGCAGCGATAATGTCCTCCCTTATCCTCTCCTTCTCCAGCCGGAGGTCCATCATCCGTATCGGGTCCGGATTCCGGAAAACCGATTGTGGCAGCGTAATATTCGGTTGGGTTGAGATCCCCGGTACGGTGGAAGTAATAGGAGCAGAAGTTTGGCCTGTTCGGATAGATTAGCTCAGTGAGACATTTTACCGAGCATGTGGTGGGCAAATTTTGAAGCGGAACTCACAGCGTAAAGATTAAATTTACCTTGCGGAGATGGACGCTTGGTGATTGCAGCCATGATCAGGTGCTTTGCTTCGTACTGGAGTCGAGTTGCATGATCTAACAACTCCCGCGCGCGTTCAAGGTCTGCAAATTCATCAGTTGCCGCCATGGTTTCACCTCCGGCGACGCCGCTACAAGGCTGTTGTCCCGGATTGTGAAAGTAACGCGTTGTTTGTCTCTACTTGGGGGGTGGATTTTCGAGGGTTTTGATTTTTTTGGGGTTAAGGCTTTTTTATTTTATTTTATATTTTTATATAGGGATGCCATCCTCATATCCATGATTAATTTATATCTTTTCATTTTTTTCGATTTATCCGATCCGATAATTGTAAATAAAACGTGTGTGAGAAATAAAAAAATGGTGTGTAGTGTATAGATATCACACCCCTTTATTTTTTATTTTTTAACACACGATATTATCTACATTAAAAGAAAGATGTGAGTTTAGCTGCACAATGAGCTATATTCTTTTAGTGTCTTAAGACAGAATTTAGGTTTTGAACAGTGAATATCATCTAATCCTTCAAACTTAGATTTTAGGTCTAAAACATATTAATTGTTGTGAAATGGTTTTAACGGAATTTTATTACTTTTGAGTTATGATATCTTAATTCAATTGTATGGATGTTTCAATTTAAAAATATTTAAACTTTGACAAATGTAAAAAACGAACAAATCACACTAACTAGCCATTCAAAGTTCAAATAATCAAACTTCAATACACAAACCAAACTTTAATACGCACACCAACCAAACTTAAATATACAAACCAGCCAACCAAACTTCAATATACAAACCAACCAACCAAACTTGAATACACACCACCAAAATACTTATAAAGGTTGATTGTTGCTCGTAACACCATGCTTAGAAATCGCAATCAAAGCCTCACATAAAGTTTCATCTTCTTTTTTCTACCAATCTGGACCTCTTGCGTTTTGTCCTAAAGGCATCTTCAAAAAAAATTATGGAAGAAATAAGGATATGAAAATTATATGAGTAAGAAATTGATTTTGTGTTTTAGGTTTTTTTTTGTAAAGTGAGTATTGCACATACACAAGAGTTTTATGTTTTTGTGAAGAAAAAAAAAATGTCGTACAAATGATGTAGTTAGAAACCCTCTCCCACTAAACTTAGGCTTAACGTTTTTGTAAAAAAAGAAAAAAAAGAAAATGTCGTACAAATCACGGTAGTTAGAAACCCTCTCCACAACAGAGAAACTAGACTTCGCATAGTGGAGTAACTAGTTTCGCATAGCATTGAAGCATTCCACCAAATCAGCATTTTTAAGTATTTGCATGGTTTAGACCTTAGGCGGTACAGAGAATGAGCAGAGACTAGTATAGTATTGTTTTGCAAAACGTTAACGAACATACCCTAAATTTTCACTTTTTTTTTTCGCTCATAAATTGAGCCATCAATGTTTGACTTAAGATTGTAAAGAGCACAACTTTAGACTAAATTTTAGAAAATTTTTGAGAAATTATGAAATTTTTTTAATAGAATACCAAACAGACCCTAATTTTTCACTTTTTTTCCCTGATAAATTTGAGGCATCAATGTTTTGACTTCAGATTGTAAAGAGCACAAAACTGGCTAGAGCCTAAACTACATATATACCCTTTATCGAAAGAAAAATGTGAGATTAGAGTGATGGACGAAGGTTATCAAGAGGAAAACAACAATAGCGAGGCATCTATCGGCCCCTTCAAGCAGTGTACCAAGTGCTCTTTTGTTGACATGGGTTACGGGAGTTGCTATGCATCCGCACTTCTTGATCCAAAGCCAAGTTTACTGCACACCGACGGTAACGACTTGCTGTTGAGAAAAAGCATTCACCGATCAGTGGTGCACAATGCAGAAGACGCAAATCCCATAGGGTCGAGTCCAGGGACGAGTGAGTACCAATCTGGCAGTGAGATATTTCCAATTAAGATGAGGGAGCATAGATGACTGAGGGTTTTATTATGTGACCAGAACACTTGATTCGAGCAATGCTAATCGGTTTTTGGTGAGAGTAATCTTCTCTTCTGTTTCTGCTACCTTTTCTTGAACTCCACGGACAATATCTTCAGGAGCTTTCTCTACAAACTGCATGTGCAAAGCTGATATCGTCAGAGTATGATACATGTGCATACATGAACAGCATTCGAAAGGACTCAATATAACATGCACGCATCATAACAAGAAAATACCATAACTCACTTTTATTTGTTTTCATTTAACACGAGATGCAAACAATTTAACGAAACTCCAGATGATGGATGTATCAAGCGGGCAGAATTGATCTTGGCAAAATTTCCAAAAGTTCTTGTTATCCAAAATTTCTAAACTCATCTTACCAAATATTTTAGGTTTTTATTTAATTTTGGTTCGAAATCCAATCATTTCAGTCAATGGATCCTTAGGGAACAAGACATGTAAAATACTTTCTCCGATCAATGCCAACTGCCAAGCGCTTAAACATGAGCAAAAGAAATTCATACTTTAGGAGAGCTAAGCCGAGCTTTAAGTCCATCATATTCTGTCTGCATCTTGGCAAGTCTCTTAGATAGGCGTTGGATTTCGGCAGTAATATCAATCATGTCAGCAAGAGGGAGATATGCCTCTAGCCCTTCACCAGCTACAAGGTGGACTGATTGATCCGCATTCCCTGAAATAAAAGACATCCACCAAATATATGCCTCAGCATCAGATCATATAAAGCCATAAAAATAAATGACAATAAACATTAACATTTCCAGGCCTTGTCCATCCACCAAATAATCGATGAAGAAACGTGCCTGGAGGAGAATCGGTAAAATGGATGTTTTGTAAATCTAGCCTGGAGAGAAGAGCTAAAACTTCCTTTTCCTTCTGCATCAAAATATAAATTTAATTATTTAAGTGAGTTAGTGGTAATGATAATTATGTCCAAATAAAAATCATTGCTGGAGAATGAATACGTACCGATATGTATTCAGTGACTTCTTCATTTGCAACTATAGATGCTGATATACGCTTTACAGGCTCAACAGAATATTCTGCTCGAGCATTTCTGATAGCTCTAGTCTAAGAATAACAAAGAAGAAAACTTAGTGATTTAATCAGCCACTTTTGACTACAAGAAAAATATACAAGATACCAAAAGTGCCAGTTGGATTTGGGTATGGACCACTAAACAGGAAGGATGAAGGAATATCAACTCACCAAAGCTTGTAAATTTTCAAAATTTTTAATCGAATTGCTCTTCCTTGGAAGTGAAGTCAGTGGCCACGGAGATACAATAAGAGCTTCTTTTCGGTAGGGGAGTGCCTGTATCAAAGCAATCGGTCATTTTAATGAAAAATTATCAGGGACAACAGTACAATGAAAGTGAACAAACAGTCCTCCACCAAAAAGAAAAAGCGAACAAGCAGGCCACCCTAAATCCTAAGCAAAAGCTTTTCCATTTAATAATTACACCGTAAGAAAATAATAAATACCTTATCGGTAGAGAAGTTGAATTCAACTCAAATGCTGAATATAGTGAATCAATTTTACCTGCCAGAGTTCCTCGGTCACAAATGGCATGAAGGGGTGTAGTAGTTTAAGTATGTTTTCAAAAACATACAATAGAACTGCCTGTGTGACAGAAGCAACTGAATCACCACCAGAGTGGTAAAGACGAGCTTTACTGGCCTCGATGTACCTGTTGGAAATTCAAATAAAAGCAGGTTGTAAAAGGTTGCTGCTAGCTGTTAGTTTCTTTCCAGGTTGTATTCACACTTGCTGCAACTACAAAGACTAAAGTTTCCTCCATGTGCTAGCTGAAAGTGTGTTGAAAGACAGC
>JAOTRO020000035.1:33574-43816 GCA_028566515.2 Pyracantha coccinea | reverse complement strand
AAACAAAACAGAGCTGTACCTCATAGTATTACATGGCAGCAGAGAAAACGAATACCAAAATACATCAGCCACTCCAACCATAATAAAATATAGCTGACCTATTAGAGATTTTATTGGCCAAACAAACATCAACATGCTAGAAAATACCTAATCATAATACCAATCTGCATTGTTATCAGCCACAGAGACCAAAATGAGTACAGTTTCAGAATGTATTTTGTGATTCAAAGGTTTCTTTGGGGAGGTTCAAAATCTTTTAAGATATATAAGAGATTGACTTTATATAACAGAAAAATATATTTAACATTATCACTCCTAATCAGACAATTTTTATTTTGGACAGGAAACCTAGAAAAAGTAAAGCGAGATCCAGCCCCTTTGTCCAATAGGACAAGTGGCCCACAAACAGAAACACAAGGGAGTCGTTCAGTGTATCCAAAGGATAAGTTGCTTAAAGAGATTTTATTTTTTATTTATTTTTATAAATTTGTATAGGGACATAACATAAGACTATGCTTTTGATTATTATCTGGTTGAAAACATTTAAATGGAAACTCAAAACATACCAATCAGCAAAATCTCCCCAAAAGAAATCATATGTCTCTCTTCCTACATCTCCAAAGAAAAATTTGTCATAGCTTGTAGTGACTGTGTCAATAAGCAAATGAACTTTTGAAATCTGAAAAAGGGAGAAAAGTGAGTGATTAAACAAAGAAGTAAAATCAACGGGCAATGCAGAAACTTAATGTGACAAATATCTTACCACCCAACATTCTGGTAAAGGTAGATTGTCTAGGAACTCCACTTTGTCAAACTGAAAAAGCATTGTCTCGATTTAAGAAGAAATAAAGTAATACCCATCATCCTATAATGTAAATATAACCTAAAGTACAATAAGATCGAAATTTCCAAGATTTAATAGAGAAGCGCAAGATATATTGATGGGCCATGATATGATATAGCACCAGATGGACGCATCTCATGGAATGAGGGAGAGAGTGACTAAGACATGTACATGGAGAATCATTTGGTTCCCATTCAGCCAGTGTGTTATTGTCTTATTTAACACATTTTATGGACAGATTCAGAAAGTAAGAAAGAGGAAAGACAGCCCATCTCTTTTATGACTTCCAGAAAGCATACGAGGACAGCAAGTGAAGTAATTTGTAAGAAATCTACTGATAATTTTCAATTATAAAAGAGTTGCATCAAACGCTGACATTAAGCCTCTGCCCAAGTTCTTTAGTAATTGAGAACTCGCTGAATCATTCAGACACGTTCAGACATGATGTGCCTTGCACACAAGTTTGTGATACATATACAAGCATGGGAGATATCAGGTCAAGTTTTCGTGAATCATCAAGAGGAAGTTATAATTTTAGAGATACATACATGAGACAGGATGGAGCATAACAATAAACTAATCATAAGTGGAGCATTTTCTGGTCAATCCTTAAAAGAATAAGTTATACTTCATAGCTCAGCTAGAAATTGTATGACTTGAGATAGTTTAGCATACAAACCTTATAAGAAAGTATATTTTCCCAAGTTGATGCATCGTTTTGACTGGGTAAATTGTGCAATACAAATTTTCCAGCATTCCATAGTTTATTAGTGAAGGCCTTGTTGGATGTCAACCTCTCAGTGGATAAATTAAGGTCCTGGAAAGCAAGACCAAATCAACCAAAATGGTAATTGTATCAAGATATTAACATGCAACAGCTGAAGACTGCATACACATATTTCTGGTCAGCAAATATAGTAAAATAATGTTTGTTTCTAGAAGCGATAATTTTGTATAAATGCAGAACTGACGCATAAGTAAAGTGACAACAACACAAACCTGGCCAGCAGTCCCTAGAGCAATTGTAAATCTTAAAGCATCTGTGCCATATTCCTTGATTGTATCTAAAGGATCTATTACATTCCCCAATGTTTTCGACATCTTTCGACCCTGAAATAATCATTACATTATTTCATATATCTGAATATCAGACACATAAGAGTAGAGTACAATTAGAGAATGTAGTAAACAGTAGTTTAAAGCAATGTTTTCAGAGGTGAAGGTGTAAGTAGAGGTATTTAGGGTCTCAACGTGAGGTGTAAGCCTTTCAGTTTTTTTCTGTATTAATCAAAATAATAGATTGGATTTTCGGTTTAATTTTAATGATTCTTTAAACTTTTCTGGGTCCAAGAAGATTTCTCTGCTTTGAATTCAGCTAGAATGTCCAATTGGGAGTTTCGGTAAAAGAGATCCATTCAAACGGTTACGTTTCACATGTAGGACAACACGCCATCCTCTCTCTTTCTCTCTCTCTCTCTCTCTCTCTCTCTCTCTCTCGTCAGATCTGGTGCGAGCGTCTTTGCACTTTCTTCGGCGAAGCAAGCACCTTTATGTTGTGTACGCTTTTCTGACTTTTTGCTTAATTATGCTAGACCTCGTGCTACAAGGCGTGCAGAGGCCAAGCCATTTTGCGTTAATTCTCACCCAGAAATTATTTAAGAATCAACCATGCATGAATTGTGAAATGCAACCGGTGTCTTATCAGAAATTTTGTTGGAAGCAATCTGGAATATAGAATATTAAAAAAATCCAAGAAGGACAACCCAATAACCATGCTAATAATATTTTCAATAAAGAGACAATCATAGTGCACGAGCAAAATACAAAGAGGAAGTCAGGTGGTCAAGAAGACCACACAGAACCACCCAGGACTGAAAAGAAAACTAACAGGAAAGAAAGAGAGAGCAGAACCAGCACTCTCCCAAAAGACAATCAACCTTGCACACCATGCAAAACGAACCAACAAATTAATGACATCCATATAATTAGGCACTTCATTAGCAAGGAATTTTGACGATCCTCAAAGTAAGCACACAAGGGAGAGGTTGGGAATAAACTATTTCAGACTCAAGAAGAAATGACAAGCTAAAAGGACAATTAAAATAAAATATCAACATTGATGCAGTAGTATTTATCGTGCAGTTTCAACTTACCTGTGAATCCCTGATGAGACCGTGTAGATAAATGTATTTAAATGGCACAGTCCCTGTGAACTCAATTCCCATCATGACCATCCTCGCAACCCAAAAGAACAATATGTCATGCCTGTTCAAACATGCAAGCAATAATATAAACTTTCAAAAATCTTTTCAATTAAGCAAGCTTGATCACCAATCTCCATAATAATAAAGTTTACAAACCTTCCAAATTTTCATAATAACCTATCGCAATTAGTGATAAATCTACACACCCTTGCTCAAAGGGGACAACAGTCCCAAATATTGGGAATGGACTGGGCTTGAAGAACAAATCTAGAAACAATTATGTCCATTAAGAAACCAAGAGCCATACTAAAATTTGTGAGATCTTGGAGAAGCATCCCTAAAAGAGATTAGTCTTGGTGGCAAAGGAAAGGGAGATGAGGAAAGTACGGGAAGCTGACGGAAGTAGGTGTCTAGGAGCTAGGTATGGAAGGAGAGGTTTATGGAGGCTTAGAAAGAGAGAGTACACTAGGCTACTTATTTGACAAAAAATCAATATTAAATGCAGCCATACATGCGAAAACGAAGACAGATGGCAGGCAAATGCTTAGCATGGGATGAACATACCCAGTTTCAAGCATTGTTGTAGGATAAAACCGCTTAAAATCCTCAATTGACTCATCTGGCCATCCAAGAGTACTGAAAGGCCACAGTGCACTGCGAAAAGGAAAATATGATATATTTAATCAGACTACAAAGCATATCAAATATATGAAACCTTGCAATAAATATATGAAACCTTGATGTGGATTAAAAAAAAAAAGATCAAGTATACATTAATTGTGAAATCAAAAGCTTCCACATGCAGCAGAAAGAAAACACTAGAAATTTAATAAAAACTATCGTACCTAAAACAATGCTCATTTTTTTGTTAAATACACCAATATGCTGCTTCATTGCTTACAAATCCAAACATAATGAATCAGTTACCAAATTAGTTCAGTATGTTAGTTTGAAAGATCATGTACAATTCCCATTACAACTACACAAACAGTCATCTTGGTCACATAATCCCTTCAAACAACTGCGTTAAAACCGTATCCATGGGTTAAGACAAAATTGCTAAATAGGGCATGTTAAATCTCAAATTCTGGAAGCATTGGTTAGAGTCTTCGAAGTTTTAGGTATTATATGAAAGAAAATAGTAAAGTCCCTCTTACCAAGAATGACAATGTCAGTCTCCGTGTAAATTTCATGGAAATTAATTTTAAAGCATGAAACTTTGTATGAACAATTCGGAAATGCTAGACCAATTAATAATGCTTCAATTAAACATGGATTTCATGATATAAGACGCATTGGATGAAAATAGATTGTCCCATTGCCATCACAGCATACACAAATTTGAAACTTATTGCGCAAGAACTTCTTGATTTCATGGAGCATGATTGAGTATAAGCATTCTAATGGATATATTTAAAATCTTTTGTTGTTTCCTTTGGTAACTGGATGAGGTCTATTTATCGACATCTCCTAGTTCTAATTCTTTTTCCTACCTCCACTCACCACTTGAGCTAACATCCTTTTATATTCTACATAGCACAGAACATGGTAATATTTGGATAACCTACCCAAAATTTAGGCAGCTTTCATATTGTAAATGTAAAGCGGAATTTTTCAAAGTTTCTAGAAAACAAATTTCACAAAAACTTTATTAACTGGCAATCCCGTAAGCAACAAACCTCGAAAACCATGTGTCAAGAACATCCGGATCCTGATATATTTTTGCATCTTTTCCATGCTTTTCTTGAGCTTTCCCAAGAGCTTCATCCTCACTCCTTGCAACTATATATTCTTCTTCACAATCTTTACCCACAATGTACCAAACTGGTATTCGATGTCCCCAACACAGTTGTCTGCTTATGCACCAATCCTTAATATTTGATAGCCAGTGATTGTAAATCTGTTATTTAATAGAAGGCACAGGTGTGAGTGAAAGAATATAGCGAATCTCTCCGGGTAAGCCACTGCCTAAATGGGGAAGAGAACTTCTTGCATTATTGACATAAGGCACTCAATTTGCAATGCAATACAAAGAAATAGAAATGTAAAACAAACTAGACCCACAATGCACAGAACAGATATCAGCACTAGTGCTCGGTACAGACCTATTGGGCATGAAACCAGCGACTTCCAAGAAAACCCCTTTTGTCAACTAAAGGGTACGAAATGTCAATTATGCTCCTTTTAAGTTTTGATTGAGTTTATATTTTTAATCAGATTTAAAAATTAAGGTTAACTATGTAAAATAACTCACTGTTTAATTAATCAATTATGCTTCTGTCACTAAATTTTCACTTTCTGCATCATCGATCAGATGCTTCAGCTAAAAATTCAAAAACAGAAGAAAAAAACTTATGCTTCTAGTCATAATAAAAGAAAACAGCTCCATAGCTTTTCTTTTTGTACTTGAAGGCTCCAACTGAAAAGAGAGGAAAACTACTTGTTGGTGTCCCAGAAGATTCAATATAAGGCCAAACAGCGCATACCTTTTCAAATCTTTCAGGTATAATTTTCAGGTCTCCTTTTTCAACAGCACTAAGGGCTTTCTCAGCTAAGGGCTCCATCGTTACAAACCACTGCTTGCTTACTAGTGGCTCTATAACCTGATATTGAACGAATTGGAGGACAAAAGGAAGAATGTATATATAATGAAGGTAACAAAATCTTTATAGAAAATCACAATTTTTTTAAAACATAGTTCAAAAACCAAATGGGAAAAGCATTCAACTCACTTCTCCACCACGCTGAGATCTGGGAACTCGTAAAGTATGCGGCTCTTTCTTTACAGCTAAACCAGTATCCTCCAGATCTGCCCAAAGTTTCTTCCGGGCCTCAAACCGATCAAGGCCACTGACAGAATCACAGGTTTCATTACCAAATATAAGATATTAGATAAAAGATGTAGTTCTCCAGTAAATTCAATTTCAACAATCTAAGAAAACTGATACAGCATTTACCAGTACAGTCCGGCAACCTTGTTTAGTGTTCCATCCTTGTTCATGACATTAAGTATGGGAAGACCAAGCTTTCTTGCAAGATTGTAATCATTATGATCATGTCCCGGGCTTATCTTTAACACACCAGTGCCAAAGTCTTTATCAACATGCTACCAAAACAATTAATGTTCCACAAATAGAGTTATTTACCGGGAATTATAGGAGATTCAGACAGGCAGTTGAAGGTAATCATTCAACAAATAGCGAACTGGAAATATCAACAAAAACAAATATCTATCTTCTGGTGACGTTTCACATTTTCTGATTACTAATGACGCCTTATAAAAGAAGTAAAGCAATATGGCCCCAGACAGCAGGTCCAGCGCTTTGCATAATACTCTTGATTCAGTTACCAAATCAGATATAATTTTGCTAAGGACGGGATTCTAATTTTACTTTTCACAAGCATAGGATTCTAATTAATTACGTAATTAGTATTGAAAACAAAAAACTACTTTATAGTTCTGCAAGGAGTCAAGGACATAACCACAATATTCCTTGTGTTTGTTTTATATAGAAGGGAAAAATAAAGAAAGCCTAAAATAAGTATTCTGCTACATTATAAACTTTACAGCAAGTGAATAAGCTGAAGTGGTGAATCAAGAAAGTGTTCAGGCAGGCACCAAAAAGAAAAACAGAACAAAAACCAACACATAAACCTAGGGTAAGGGACTAGGGAAGAACTTTTGACATGATTAAGAATACGAAACTAACTTTAAACCCGTCAATACTTTTCTTGATTTCTAACCTTGCACTCGTTTTCTACCATACTTATTAATCGATGTAAGGAACTGCAGACAGACCCACGCCCAATCAAAGAGGCATCCACTAATAAATTCACTCCCATATTAACTTTCTACTTCTAAACATCCCTAGACATTACTGTAAGAGCACGATATCTATCAGAGACCTCAGCATCAGTAACTGGGATTTAGCATCATACCAACAATAAAACTACAACATCAAATACAATGGTTGATATAGAAAAGTAGTCCAAGTGCTTTACCTTGTCAGCGATGATAGGGACGTGACGGCCATATGTCAACGGCACTATAGCCATTCTGTTAATATATTTAGAATATCGATCATCCTGCATGCCATTATCAAACAGTACATACCATTGGAGAAGAATAGAAAGAAAAACTATAAAATGTGGATAAGGTAAATTAATTCTTTCAAAACATGGAAAAAGCACAGAGCCAAATATTATAGAGACCAGCATTGTTCAAGGGCATAACAGCTGAGTGAAACATCCAAACATATGTTCCTATATTGTTCCTTTGGGTCACATATTAGCAGTTTCTGGTTTGCATTCGGCATAGAGTGGGTTGCCGTGGATTTTTTTGAAGAATAAGGCCCGGCCCGTATTGTGTAGTTTTGAACTCTATTTGGAGGAAGAAGTGTTGAAGATAGGGAATAAAAGTTGATTTCATCGTGGGAAAGTTGATTTCTTGTGGCCATGCTTTCCGAAACACTTTAGGCATGTTCCCTTTAGTATGATTCATCTAGGCTGGTCTGTTGTATTGGACTAGGTGTGGCGACGGTATTACGCTATTTGGTTGGCCCATATGCATGGCTGTGCTGCTGGCCTTTTAGGTCTCTTAGTTCATAAAATAAATATGCCAAAGTGATCTAGACTGACACGGATTGAAATTTTCCCTTTATAAATAATTCAGAAAAAGAAAGAAAAAAAAGAGGAAAAAAAGACTCCTTGGATTCAAATGTATGTGAACATGACCAGGAGGAGTCAAAAAAACAAAACATATCAGAATTTCCCAAACAGGGAATACAAAGTAATTTCAACACTAAAAACAGTTGTACATCTAGCACTTCTTACACCTCGGTTTGTTGTTAATTAAACAATACTAAAGAAATAAGAGCTGCATGTGGTCTAATATCCTAGTGGATAGGATGTTGGGTTTCTACACATGCGTCTTGGGTTTGAAACTCCCCCCTCACCTAAATTATTGTAATCCCTCCCCATAATAATGGTAAAATTTTTATTAAAAGAAATTAAACAATAGTAAACAAGGAAGAAAACAAAGGTAACTACGTAAACATACAAGCTTAGGTTTCATGCTGTAGAATTCAGAAAATTAAGCAAATATGCATAGACCTAAGACCATTGTGCATGCAGACTTTTTAAGTAAACATTACATTAATAGAATTTAAAGACTTAAGCACCTATTCATTAATCTAGATCTTCATAACAAAGCCTAGGTTAGGAATTTATATAAATGATCAGGTAAATAGATGTTGGTCCAAAAGAATCAAAAGTAATGTCCAAAATGTTTTACCCTATTAACCTTTCTAAATTGCTTAAACATTATTTACCAAAAAAGCATTGTCATCACCTGGTCGATTCATTACTAAACTCCTAAAGAAAGCCATAAATGCAAGCAAAATAACCCTACCTCAGGATGCACAGCAATAGCTACATCACCAAATAATGTCTCCGGGCGTGTTGTTGCTATTGTCAAATAGTCAGACCTGAGTACAGGAGGTACCAATGAGAGTGCATAATGTAACTCGGAAATTGTTAGAGCTCATCAAAGACACACAGGTGTAGAAGAATATACAAACAAACATGTTATCATGTGCAACCAAGTTTATCATATAAGTGAATGACTGATAAAGATCGTAAAATTTAAGGACTCCCAAACTCTTGTAGAAAATAAACATGTTTTTGTTCTTATATTAGTTAGTTGTCAAACACAAACTAAACTACCAATGTTTGACCTATGAGATGTCACAGTTATTGTGCCAATAAATTTTCCTCTGTAGACGAATCAAATTGTTTTTTTATAAATAAAAAATTATGTCAAAAGATGAAAGAAGCAGAAACAACAAAAACGTTGGTCAAGCAAACCACCCCAAACAGAAACAGGAAGAGAAAAAGGCAACTTCACAGAGCTGAGAGGATTAACCCAATATCTGCCCTAGCAACCATATATAAACAGAATATTTTGCATCTGCACAGTCATAGCACAACAGAAAACATATGCTTCTGCACTTTAATATGTACAACATTAAAATCACATTTCATAAAGGAATGAGAAATGGTCAGCTGGCAATTACTTTAGGCCTCCAGCAACACGATACTTAAGATGATAAAGAGTTCCGGATTCTTCATGATATTCTACTTCCTGTTCACAAATATTAAGGGCCAGGTCAAATATTGCATTTTAAAAGCACAAGCTGAATCGAGATTAGAGAGTAACATCTACATGAGACCAGATGAAACTTACCAAGTCAGAAACAGCAGTCTGTAGACTAGGAGACCAGTTCACCATGTAGGACCCTACGTTAATAAACAAATAAAAAATATATATCAGTTTTTACTTGGCTGTAAGTCACATTTTCTTGTGAACTATAACGCGACAGCCGGCTCTTCCAAAAAATCAACTCAAAACCTAGAGGAAAAGTTTCAGGAAATTAGTGTAAAATAATAAGGTGAATATAACTTGAACTGTTATGACAGAAATGTTTGCTTCAGTCACCATAGAAACGTAATCGTTATAAACAGAAGAGAGCTAATTCCATACATCTTGACTATTGCTATTATTCAGAAGAAAAAACTGTCAGCTTAAGACTTCAATATTCAAGAATTTAACGAAGATTCTGACATACCAGTTCTTTATCAGATTAATATGTCACCATATATTTCAAATTTTCACAAATAATTCAATTCTTTCAAAATTTCACAAACACGAAACATATCCAACTCAAAGTTAGTAGCATATTTGTGGTACAAATATGTCATCATATATTTCCTAAAAGGCACCACACAGAATTAATGAAAAAGTATCTTTTAACAGAAAGACTCAACTAAATACTGATACAACGAATCAACGTAATGTTTCACAAAGTTGGCATGCTGCAGAGCATATAGCAGCTTATTGTTGCAGACAACTAGCCATCCCACACACATGAGAATAACTTAAAGCTAAGAACTTCAAATGATGAGAATAGTTGTCACAAAATGAAATAGAGATTCTAGAGAATAACAAAAACTAAAGACAACGGGATTCAGCAGCAAAACAAACTCACCTTCAGAACTCCATTAAAAAAGACACAGGCCACAACAAAGTGGAATCTAGGATTATGGAACAACTTTAAGGGGAACTTAGGGCTATACCTTGATAGATTAAACCTTTCTCATGAAGTCTGACAAAGGCCTCAATAACAGCACCTGCAT
>JAOTRO020000035.1:10474-22478 GCA_028566515.2 Pyracantha coccinea | reverse complement strand
GTGGATCATTCAATTCCATGAGTTTCTGGATTGGTCTTTTCGTTCTATTCTTTGGTTGTGGTGCTGTTATCTTGTAGTACAATGTTGGCAATTAATTTTTTGTGTTGGTTTTCTGTTTTAGATGTAAGTTAGATGTTTGCTCTTTTAGGTGATACCTTGTCCCATGTGTTGTATATTATCTCTTTTATTTGATCAAAGCTGCTCTCCTCATAAAAAATTGAAGAGAGAAAGAGAGTTGAGAAGTAGAGATGGCTATCCGTGTCATTGTTGATATTCTTTAAAGCCTATGGAATCACTAAACTTTCAGAATGCAGACATAAAGTAATTGCATTATGTTCCTTTGATTTTAGGGTTTTCTACCAGAAAAAGTGTTTAGATTTCATTTTCCTATCCTACTTGAAAAAATATTTTGAGTTTGTTCCCTACTAGAAAAGTGTTTCAACTGTTTCTCCGAGTCATTATTATGTAGAAGCTATGATATCTTTTATATCATGTTAAATACTCATTTTGAGTAACCTCAAGGATATATATCATGCAGTCTTTAGTTTCAACAAAGACACTTCAATAGCACCTACCATGGATGGTGGATAGTTTGTGCAATGGAATCGATATATCCGTATATTATTTTGAACTTTTTAGTCCAATTCTTCCCGGTGTAAACCACTACACGACAGGTTTTGGAAATCTATAGTAGCCTGAAGTACATAGTAAAAAAGATTTATGTAGGTGAGCAAGGTGTAGTGAGCAAAAGATTTGGTTGGGAATAGACTAAATTTTGTTTATAAAGTTATAAAAGGATGGTAGTAAACAAGAACTTGACATGCTAGGGAAATACAAAGAAAAACAAAGATGATTAGCTTGGGGATAGAGTGAGTCTGGTCCCCAGAGGCATATTCTATATTCTTATAAAAACCAATGTGAAGACAATTTTAGTGTAAGGGACAAAAATGATTAGCTAGGGGAATTAGACAAGCAACAATGAATTAAAAAGGAAACAACAACACAAGAAACTAACAAGTGATACTAGTACGAGGAGGGAGAGATTCTAAGTTGATTAGTGTGTGGAACGAAGATATGTATGGTTTGACGTTTGGGTCCCTTTTGTAACATCGAACAAAATTGGAGTGATATATGTTTGACTTGGGGTTTTGTTTTGAGTCCACATGATTCTTTTATCTGAAAGTCCAACTGTTTATCCGTTGTTATGCGTAATGTATGTTGAAATTTGAATGAGATAGAGGACAGGAAATTTTTGTGGAAAGGAAAGAGGACAGAGAGCTGAGTGGACTAGTGTCAATGAAAAGATTGAATGAGTTTTGCTGAAAACAAATAAAATAATTGAAAAAGTTTCCTTTTAAAGTTCTCCACCTTTTTCTTCTTTTATGTACTTACCAACCTGCGCCATCTTGTAGGAATGGGAATATATGATGCAATGAAATTGTGCAAGGCAGATGTTTCAACTGTTTGCCTGGGGCTTGCTGCTTCTATGGGGGCCTTTCTCCTTGCTGCAGGCTCTAAAGGAAAGAGATTCTGCATGCCCAATGCAAGAGTGATGATCCATCAACCCCTTGGAACTGCAGGAGGAAAAGTAATAGCTTGTTTTCTGCTTATTGCTGTTGATGTCCTTGTTTTTAAGTACTGTTTGTTTTCCATAATGTTTTCAATATGAGTATAAATCTGGCTTTTCACGGATACCAATATCTTTATCCCTGATTTCACTGCATGTAGATGATGTTGTCTAGTGTTTTTATTACGAAGTTGTAGCTGACCATTAATTGCTTAAGATGCATTTACAAACTTAGTTTACCCAAGCCTGATAGTCTCGGGTTTGAGGCGTGGTATATATTATCATATGTTTTTCTTGCAAAGTTATAGACGACCATTGTTCTTTAAGTTTGTAGTAGCTCACCCCAGCCTGTTAGTCTCTGGTTTGAAGTATGGTCTATGGTAGTAAGCATCTTCTTTCAGAACATTATTTCATCAATTTGATTTTTTTAAGAATCTTCATTCTATTTTGGTTTGAAAATTTGAAGTTCTTTTTAAGTTCTAACTTATGCACAGGAAGGTAGAACAGTGCAGATGTGCTCTTAGATTATGTACTTGGCAAGTTCTCGTTTGGATTTATTTTATTTTTACAACGATGGCTAAACTTTTGGTATTTAACATATGATGCGTGCATTACCTATGTCATGGAGGACAGATACACGTATTGTTTGAATATGCTGTTAAGATATTGTTTTTTGTTTACAAGGCTGATACATTTATCAGCATTTCATTATTTTAACCTTTTGCATGTGAGTTCAGGCAACAGAAATGGGTATTCGAATCAGAGAAATGGTGTACCACAAGATTAAATTGAACAAAATATTTTCAAGAATCACAGGGAAGCCTTTAGAGCAGGTCGGGCATCAGATAAGATCACATCCATAGTAAATATTCTGTGAGGGTCTCTTTCCCCTTTTTTTAAGTTCATTTTGTTGGTGCAGATTGAAGAGGACACAGACCGTGATAATTTCATGAATCCTTGGGAAGCTAAGGATTACGGGTTGATTGATTTCGTTATCGATGATGGAAAGCCAGGCTTAGTTGCGCCCGTAGGAGATTTCACACCTCCACCCAGAACACGAGTCTGGGATCAATGGAAAGTTGAAGGGAGCAAGAAATCGAGAAAGAACTTGCCCTCAGAGCAAAGATTTTCTGACAATGGGAGAGGGGCTGAGAAGGAAAAGGAAGCACCCACTGCTATATGAAACATTATACTAGTCTTGTGCTTTTCACCTCTGGTTTATTTTGATTATGTTGTAATGCTCACTCCTCATAGTATTGTAACGTGGGTCATTTGTCAAATGGTGAAAGTAGATTATTCAATATCTGCTCGGAGATTGACATATTTCTCAAATTTATGTGTCGGAAAGGGCACATTTAGATGTTTCACAGAATTTCTTCTCCGTCCTCTATCTTACCGTTGGCGAATACTCCTCGCTAGTGGCAGAGTTTTGGCCAGAGTAAAACGGCAAACTTGTTAAGTGTTTGGCTATGTTCATTCGGTACTATGCTGGCTAAAACCCTCCGGCTAGAGGAATGGGGATGCGTTTGAGGAGCTGAGCCGTGTTCAGTAACTCGGCCTCCGAAACTAAACCAACAAGAAGATTGGTAGCAAAACCTTTCATGCAACAGCAAGATCAAGTTGCGCTTGTGATGCCATATGTGGTAACTTCAAAAGAACCTCCAAGACAAGAGGACAATGCCGGTGGAGTAAGGTCTCAAGGTCTCTTGTCTAATACGTACAAGCACGGTGCTTCAATTCAACTAACATGTTGATTACTTTGGAGTGTAGAGTTGTTGTACAAGTTTAGGTTAAAACCTGAAACATATCATGCGAGTAAGGTACGGTAACTAATTGGTACAATAAAATATAACACACTTTACGTTGATCGCTTAACAAGCCCTTGTTTCGATATGGAAACAAAAAGTTAGTGTAGGGATGAACAAGATCTTATCACACTCGATTTACCCTTCTGCATTCCTTCTGCAAGTGCAGGGAAATCGTGTCTTTGAAACCTCATAAAGGTCATCATTGGTTCCGAAACTGAAAAAAACCACGAGAAAATTCATATACGAAAAAATTTTAGAATGACATTTTCAGAGTGCTAATAACAACAGTAATGTAATTTGTTTGATTTGTGAAACTTGTCCCCCATCAAATTTGAGTCGTATTCTCTTCATTGGGCCTTTTCTCTCATCGTCCGAGCACGGCCGATCCATTTCACTGATGGGGAGGCCCCCAAAAAAGGAAAAAGGTTAAAAAGAAAAAGGAAAAAAAATGGCGCCAATTTTTGGAAATATACAGATCCCTCTCCCCTCTAGCATTCATAAGTCACAGTTAACCATGTCTCTATCGATCTCTAGGGATCTTCCAGGTTCCAATTCTAATTCCTCAAACAAACCCGGAAAAACGGTGTCGTAATCGTAACACCAACCCATTTCTCTCCCTCTCTCTCTGGGGTTTTGTTCGTCTCCTTTCTCCTCCAATATCAGTTACTGCTGGTCTGCTACTACTCAGATCTTCAAAAAGACGCCGCGTCAATCCTAACATTTCGTCACTCGCGATGACCGTGAAGCCTTCGTACCACCTGTGCTTCTCTCCTCCGCGAATTGCAGGTTCCATCGCTCTCTCTCTCTCTGTCTCTCTCTCTCTCTGGCTTTCGTTTCTTTTTGTTTTCCAGGTGAATTTTGGTATTCTCGGCGGAGGCGGAGGAGGGTTTAATTTGAATTCGGATTTTGAAAATTTCACATAATCAAGGCCATTGTTTCGGCCCTTGGAGAAGTCGACTCCTTTTCTCGCGAAAGAGGGACCCTCGAAGACCAATTGTCTGCCCTCAAACCTGTTCTGGACGAATTGGAATCCTGTGTGGTTTATTAGGTGTTTTTGTTTTTATAACTTGTATGTTTTCTTAATCTTCTGTGCTTAGTCAACACCTACTTCTATTCCAGGTTCCCCTGTTACGGAGGAGTACACTGCACAACGACAGGAGAGTGAGGAGGATAAGCGTAAATGTCGGGTATGCTTGGACTTGCTACTTGTACTCACGCGTTCGCTAATATGCAGATGAAACACCTTTCCATCGAGACTTTCATGCTTTCTGCAGTGCAAAGATCCTTCAGTTTAATCTGTTGCGTAAAATGCTTAATGTAGCCTAATTGCTACCAGAAAAGTAGATATAATCTCATTGTTCTGTGCCAATTTGGCGACTTTAGTCTCCTCATATCCATGTGTCTGTCCTGACTCCTGCATATGGTAGATCATCTAGACAATAGTTATAAAAACATGCTATCACTATGTATCACCGTTCATTCGGCATATTCATTGTTTCTGCTGCTCTCATGGATTGTGCGGGGCATGCCAATCGAATTTAGGAGAGAAAGCTAATAACGATTTGGCCTATGGCTAATCTTTACAGGAGCAAAAACGGCTTCAAGAACAATTTAATGCAGAACAGGAGGCAATCTTTGGTTCAAGGCTTTCTACAAAGAAGCCATTGGGACAGATGGTTGGCAGACCAATCCGTCGACGTACGCCCTTTAGGCCGTCATGGAGTCTCAGTTGGAAAGGAACGCAGAGAAAGCCGAAGGGCACATAACGCAATGCCCATTAACTATGTTGCTCTTCCAAAGGACGATTCAGTTCCTCGGAGAAACTAAAGAGCACATCTCAATCACTAGTTTCGATTAACCAGATTCCAGTCGACAAATTCGTCGAAAGGATGTTGATAGTAATAAGGACAATTCTCTTGTAAAAAATAAAACCTAGCTTGGTTTTTATTCTGTTATTTTCTTGTAATAGTTTGTTAGTTTGCTGAGTTAGTTTTGTCTAAGTTAGTTTTGTTTGTTAGGCCGAGCTGTCCACACAAGTGTGTGGGTTGAGTTTTGTATAAATACCACTTGTAAGATTATTATTATTCAACCAACGAAAGTACCAGGCTTCTTCTCACATTGGCAGTTCAATGTGATTGGTTTTTGAACCAACTTGATGTTAGCAAATACCTTCTTACATGACAATCTTTGAGAGACTGTTTTCATGAAACAACCACCAGGCTTAATTTGAAGACCCTGGTAAGCCTCATCATATCTGTAAACACCATAAATCCCTCTATAGTTTGAAACCAAGCTCTTAGAGCTTGGTATGAGAAATTACATGGTGCTTTAAATTCTCTTGGTTTCATTGGTTCCCAGAATGATCACTCGTTATTTGTCAAAAAGGTTCCCTCACTGGTTTTTGTTCTAGTGTATATTGATGATATCATTGTGACTGGACCGTCTTCTCAAGCATGTCAAGATACTATCTCTAAACTCAGTGCATGTTTCCTATTAAAGATCTTGGACCATTACATCACTTTCTTGGTCTTGAAGTTAAAAGATCCTCCACTGGCATCTTTGTTTCTCAGACCAAATATATGTGGGATCTTCTCATGAAAGCAAAAATGGATGGTGCGAAACCTTGCTCTACTCCACCAAGTACTTCAAAATTGGATCATTCATCTCCTCTGCTTACAAAACCTGCAGAATATACATCTCTTGTTGGTGGATTGCAGTATTTCACATGAACCAGACTTAATCCTTTGCAGTAAACCTTGTCTGGCAGTTCATTCATAGTCCAGAGCATCTCATTTCAAAATAGTCAAACGAACTCTTAGATATCTCAAAGGCTCTTTGGATCTTGGACTATGGTTTTCTAAATGTTGTACACCCCTCATAAATGAATTTTCAAATGACGATTGGGCATGTTGCTCCATTGATAGAAAATCCACATGTGGGTTTTGTGTTTTCTTGGGCAACTCCATCATCAGTTGGAGTGCCAAGAATCAACTTACAATAGCAGGACCATCAACTGAAGCAGAGTATAGATCATTCGCTAACACTGCCGCATAACTTACTTGGATATGCAAATTGTTAGTTGATGTTGGTCTGATCCTTCCTTGTCCTCCCAAGCTGTTACTTGTAAGAAAATAATTGAATATGATATAACGTGTTACTTGTATAAAAATAAGTTGTCAAATATTTTAAGGCTTTGGATCTAAACTAATATGATTTTGTAGCTAATATGCATTTGGTCCTCACATGTCCTAGAAATGAGAACCTTAGGAAAGCAGAACTCTCGTATTGTATCCTCACGAAAGAATATTAAGATTGAAAAAAACTAAAATCGTATTTTTCGACGAATCCGGAAGAAGTAACTCTTATTCGTCTCATTTTTTAATCATTAGTATTTTCTGTTATGTTTTTAATTGTTCTTTCCTTTTTTATTTGGGAACTTTAACAAAAAGTTATTGATACTGTTCACTTTAATGAAAAACCAAAATTTTACATTAAAAAGTCAATCCTGATACTCTTCACTTTATCCTTTATTTTGTCCTTATCGTTAAAACTCAAAGTTTCAAGTCATTTTCATTAGTTTCCCTTTTTTATTTTTATAGTTACAATTTTGAAGTTTCGTACATTAGGTTTGATGATGGAAATAGTTTAACGGAACCCATGAGACCAACTCACAGCCATATATATGTCTAAACATTTCGTATTGGATTCTAATACTTGTTAAAGTATCAGAGTTTGCCTCTAGAGCAAACTTTTAGTTTATGCTAGATATTTATTAGTGGGTTCTGAATACTTCAATCGTTTTACCTTGTAGTGCCTCTCCTCCTAATCATATATGGAACTCGACCAAAAAAATGTTTCTCCAAACTAATCATGAACAATTGCTTTCTTAATATTTTATATAAACCCCTAAGATTGATAGAAACACGAATGCGCGCGACATACAAAAAAAATTTGCAAAGAGAGCTGATTTCGCATATATTTTTTAGCTTTTTACACATTTTTTTTTAGTCATCAGATTGAAAAAATTAAATGAAAACGATTGATAAAATTAAACAATAGCATGTAATAAAAAGAGGGTGTGTTTATTATTTTTCATTTGAAAATGAGAAACATAAATCGAATAGCATATAAGTTAAAGTAGCAGCTAGTGGGAATAATTTAAACAGATTTGGTTTTGATGAATGTAGAGTGTCTCCATGATACTTAGCAACATTGACTACTACAAAAAGCAGCACACCGCAGCTACAACTAGTATGTGGAGAATCAACGGTTGTTGCATATGATTAAACAAACCCTAGTGGTTGCCATGCATGCACGCGGATAATTACGCTTGTAATTGTATTATTTCAACTCTGAAAAATGGATGGATACTCCAATGGCATGTCTATTGTGTGTGCGACAATATTATAATAACTTATGTTAACAAACATATTAATATTATATTGTGCGTCTAAATGAAATTATTTAACTAATTGATACGTCCATTGTAAACACATTACTTGAGTTTTTTTTTGTTTTTGGCTTTGTTCATGATTTGTATAGTTGATCAGTAGGATCTGCACCACAACATGATGTTTCCAAATTGGTGCTCATGCTGCTCATGCGTAGAGTACGATCCAACTAAAACACAAGAAGGAATTTATTAGGAATTAGCTCTGAACTTTTTTTCTTCTGTTTTTATATATTTTGTGAATTAAATGTGTCCTTTGAATCAATACCAACTCAAATACTTTAAAAATTAATAATAATACAAAAAGAGATTCTGAATTTCTGAGTGGAATGAAACCTGTTTGGGGCATTTTCAGAACCAAGTGGGCACATTTTTGTAGAGACGTCTAGAACTAATATGGTGAAAAGATGAAAATTGAATACTATAAGCAGCCAAAAAAACGTTTTATTCGATAAATTTTCATTGAAATACAGGCATGTTTAAAAGCTAAAGCACATGCATGTTCATATCTGCATATTTTAGTGCACATAAGAGATCAAATTAATATAATATATTTGACAAAAGTAATACAGAATACATTTTTCTTTTTGATAAGTTTTATTTTTTATTTTTGAGTAGAAAAAAAATTAAGCAAGATTAGCTCTTCGATATTGATCATATTTGAGACACCTATCCCAGCGGCCATTCCACCTCCATGTGTTTTTAATAAGTTGTGAAAGTTTATATAATTCTGCTTCTTTCTCATTAGTACCCAATAGTGCTTGTTTCTATCAAGATGAAAATTGTAGTAAACGGTTGGAGAAAAAAGGAATATTTGATATATAGATATTTGCTTTTGAGTAATGCTCTTTAAACATTATCATTGTTAACATACTCTCTAACAAAAGTGAGATCTACATATAGTAGTAGGGCCTACTTATATTACAAATTGTAACAACTTTAGTTTTGTGCGTTAAAGTAACATTATTATAAATGAATTAGGGGAGGGGTGCAACAACTATTATATGACCTGTCTTTCAATTCCAATTAGACATGATATATTGACTAGAAAATATAAGGAACCTCATGACTGAAACTCATCAAAACTTTACTAGTATTTACACTGAAATATCTCTAAAATCTTCCAAAATTTTCAGATATTTCACAAAAATAGAAAAATAATATTACTGAATTATCAACCTCGTTAACCACTACACACAATAGATGCAAGGGTAGTGCTATCCACACACTCTTCTCATACACCTTTTTCAATTTTTGGTCATCGAATCGAATGAGTTAAAGAAGATCAATGACTAAAAATGAATAAAGGTGTGTTGAAATTAAAAATAAGTGTGTGAATAACATTTTTCTTAAATATAATAAAAGGGAATGCTGTGCCAATATAATGCTGTGGCGTAGAATGCTTGCTTATATCGTCAATGTGGATAAGGTTAAAAGTTTTGCTGCCATCATCAAAGTATATGTATATATCTCCACAGTCTACCATTATCATTTTAAAATTAATTTCCTTGATTTCGTTATCTGCTGGGATATATATGTGTGTATATAGATATATGTATATATACGTATCAAATCCAATTTGTTCATGACACTAAGAATCCAGAAAATTATCAACCATTTTGTGCGAGGAGAGAATATATTGTGGTAATCTTGCGTAATTGATGATGTGAAAGCAGATAGATATCCGCATATATACATGGCTGTGGGTGATATTCTTTGTACTAAGGAACTGATGCAATTTGTCCACTTAAAATTTATATGCTGTGTGGAGAGTGACGGAGTTCAGTGGATAATGGGAATTAAGTACAGATCCTATGGAATTAGTATTTCATGGAAATTTAAGCACACTTTATGAAATTGGTCGGAAAGATATATACAAATTTAAAGGGCTTTGGAAGCCGAATGCATTGCCGACTAGGTAACCAAAATTAAGTTTAATAATATCAAATGATTACTTTGTATGTTAATTGTACTAAGCATTGAGACAATTATTGGTATATATAAAACTGACTAAAACAAAGCATTATTGGTTGCTTGAATATTTATATTACAAACTTTTCTTTTCCTTTTCCTTTGGAAAACTTAAATATTGAGAGCAACAAGACTTGCAAATTTAGGACTCGTTTGTAAGTGTTTTTAAAATAATTGAAAGCTTTTGTGGTGAAAATGTTTTTGGAACTAATCCTTGGTAAATGTTTTTGCAAATTTAGGACTCGTTTGGAAGTGTTTTTAAAACTTTTCTTTCTGATGCTTTTTCGCAGAAGCACTTCCAGTGCTTTTGAAAATAAAAAATGTTTTCTTTTAAAGCTCTTTCAGTCATTTTAAAAGCACTTATCAAATCGCTAAGTACTTTGGTGGTGCACTTAATTATCATCTTAATCATTTTATGGAAAGTATTATACACATAATAATGCACTATTTATTTATTAGGTGCCAAGAGATGGCGAAAGAATATAGAAAATGACAGCCATTTACGACGCATGTATCATCTTCCAATATGACCTTCAACTTTGTTAGTGTGCAGTTAGATATAATTTTAGAATTCGTAGGTAAAAAAACAAGAATGGGACTTTTAACAGTACTATCTTCATAATGGACACACAAGTTTGAAGGAAACTGAACTTTTTACGGTGTTGTTAATAACCATAAATATGTTAAGATAGCTTCAATGGCAGAAAAGAAAGGTCGAAATAAGAGAGAGAGAGAGAGAGAAGTATATCAGATAAATGCTTTCTTCATTAATTCCCTATAGTTTACAATCCTTACTTATATATGTGTTTGAATACAAGTAATTCCTTTTAACCAACCTCCTTATACCAACTAACTTCCTCTAACCAAATTATCCAAAGTCACCAGATTCCAACTAACTAACTATATGTATAACAGCTTATTTAATCTTTTGACAAGTGGCTTTGTTTTGACCATTGATAGTCTCCTCACTTGCATCACACTCTTGAACTTTATCCTTCTTACAAAATATACATTTGTATATACATAATATTTTCCATTATTAACCACATATATTTTTATTGGTGGTGACATCCACACACCTTTTTTTACCTTTCACATATCCATGTTAACTTTTGTCATTGATCATCTTCATCAAATTCATTTGATCTGACTACGAAAATTAAGGAGTGTGAAATATAAAAAGGAATGTGTGAAAAGCACCACCGTTCTTATATTGCCTCCAACATTTAGAAAGTTATTGTCTATAAACTGATACATATATTAATTAAGTGGTAGATCTCTTTCAATTGTATTGTGGCATTTTAGAACAAAATCCTAGCCATATCCTCATATGCTATTTTAATATAGTTATTCTTTGATGGTTAATTTGGGATAATATCAGTTCAACACGTCATGACCTCTTACAAAAAAGAAGTTTTGCCTTCACAATGCAAGAAAGGTAGAGAAACTAATTCAAGACAGTGCTATAGTGAATTTGATTTCTCATCAAGCAACGTTATGCATGCAGTTAACTAGCTATTTCGAACGTATAAGCCATACATGATACGCTTTCGAACGTAGTAATAAGAAGAAAACGTCAGAAAACATATGCATGATTAATTTATTCTTTATCAAGTTCCTATTCATCCTTTTAAGCCGCTAAATCAATACTCAAATCATTTAGAATCTTTTGTTTATTATTATCTATATATAACTAGAAATACAATAAATATAGGTCATCCAATTGAAATATTATGCTCTAAAGGTTTTTTTTTTCTTCTTCTTTGTATTCATACAAATTAGAATATATATATATATATATGTATGTATAACACTTAATTTATGCAAAGAATTGCAACTCAAGTTAAAGATTAATAGTGTTTATATCTTTGCTACTGTGCAAGAACCAAATATAAGACTTATGGTTTATATAATGAAATAAACTAAAAGTAATTTTGTTTATACATACTACATAAGCACATGAAGTACCAAACAAAAGATCTGAATGAGTCCTAATACATAGCTTACCGTATAGATTTGTTATATGATTGATGAAGGAATCAATCATTTGGTAGCTGGTGTCGTGTATATACATATTCTGCACTAGAAATATTATAATGATGGAATTAATTAAATTGTATCAAGGGATGGGGGCATCGGATGCAAATAGTGGATACAAATCAAATAAGATTCTGGGAACATAAACTAGCCAATATGGACTCAAGTAGC
>JAOTRO020000035.1:0-10374 GCA_028566515.2 Pyracantha coccinea | reverse complement strand
AAAAACTAGTACAATAGCCCCTTTATATAGACATAATAAAGGTCTTCTTCAATAAGGATTACTAATCCTAATTGGAATCTAGTTATGAATCCTTCTCCAATTGAGGAACTAACTTCAATTGGGTAAACAACTCCAATTAGGAAAACAACTCCAATTGGGAAAACAATTCCAATTGGGAAAACAATTCCAATTGGGAAAACAATTTAATCCTCTAAGACTATAATTCCTTATAGACTTAGGACAACTTATCATGGGTTGGAAAAACCTAACATTATTTATCCTTGATATTTTAGATAACAAAACATACAAATGAACGACATATTTTTATTACATAATTAGGTAAATCGATTTTCAATTATAATATAACTTGAAGCATTGGCAAATTAAATAGTAAATGAGGAGAACGGCATCATGAAGCGATGCTTTGGTATCAAGTACAAAGGATTGCAAGCATATACTGCGTTATATTTGCAACATATTGGATGAGGAAATGTTAAAAGGAGAGTACTGGAAGAATATACAGCCACTAAAGTAAAGCAAGTAATATATTAATTCGGATATACCCAATGAGTGCGAACAATAAGCTTTGATGTATATTTTACTTAATTGTAGCTGTTGATCAATTCAATTATTATCTTGAATTGAGCTTAACTATGTGTGATGATTTGGCTGTCACCTTGTGTTGTATCTTATCTCTTTTATCCGCTCAAGGCTTTTCTTCTCGTAAAATATGAAGAGAAAAAAAAAATGAAAGAGAGTTAAGAAGTGGTGATTGCTATCTGGTTGGTTGTTGATTTTTGTTAAGACATATGGAATCACTAAACTTTCAGAATGAAGACATTAAGTGATTGCACTATGTTCCTTTGATTTTAGAGTTTTCTACAATAAATTGTTTAGATTTATTTTTCCTATTCTACTAGAAAAAGTATATTTAGTTTTTTTTTTCCCCTACTAGAACAGTGTTTCAATTGTTTCTCCTAAGCTTTCTGCCATATATGGTGCCTTCAGAGTATAAGCCGATGTACATATCTGTGTGCCTTTTGAAGATAAATTTTGACTCTGTGGTTGGATCATACATTCATTTTTATTTAATTTTTGTTTCCTCGACTCTGTATATGAGTGCACAGTTAAAACAGTTTGTACCTTTGATTTCTCTTGGAATGCAACAATAACAACTTGATAATTAAAAGTAGGGTAGACCTACTTATCTATGTTGTTTATTTATTAAACTTGTCTATTTCCAATTATGTATTGAATCCAAGCTTTTGCATATTTCATAAGTTTTCTTATCTAATTCAATTGAGGAAGTTCACGGGTGTGTGTGCGTGGTCATTGATTTTGCAAATTGGGCAATCTATGAGAACTTTTATAACTTTTTCAATACTCTAAGCCTGTATTATGTAGAAACTATTAGAACTTTTGGAACTTTTTCAATACTCATTTTAAGTAACTTCAAGGATATGTCATGCAATTACGAAACCAGAAATTCTGTTAAGGAGAGTCAATCTTAAGTGACTATAAAATTATGATAAATTGAGCTTATAAATAAAAATTACTTGAGAAATGATCATAAGTATCAACTTATTTAGCATGAAAAATATTCCAAGTTTCCAACCAGGGCGGAAAACAATCATGCCTATGCACCTTTGTGCAAATTTGAACAAAAGTAATTGGATATGAGTATGAGGACATGAAATTAAATACCTTTTATTTGATTTAAGAGGCAAAAAATGAAATTATGAAATGAAGTGTTGGACCCTCAACCATGAACATTTGTGAGGAGGTTAACTATAAATATAAAAGCCAAGCTACATCAATATAGCACATATAAATACAACATTTCCAAATTGTGAGAAGGGTCATATGACCCTCCTAGGCTTTAACTGGCTCCGCCAGTGATGTCATGGATAATCTTTAGTTTTAAAAAAAAAACTTAATACAGCACTGATCATGGAGGGTGGATAGTTTGTGCAGTGGAATCAATATATTGGTATTATGGTGTATAACTTTTTAAATCCAATTCTTCCCAGTGTAAACCACCACACGACAGGCTTTCGAAATATAGAACTTGACATGCTAAGGAAATACAAAGAAAACCAAAGATGATTAGCTTGGGGATAAAGTGAGTCTGTTCCTCCAAAGGCATCTTCTATACTCTTATAAAAACCCAATGCGAAGAAGATTAGTGTAATGGATAAAGACAATTAGCTAGGGGAATTAGACTGACAACAATGAATTAAAAAGGAAACAACAACACAAGAAACCAACAAGTACTAGTATGAGGAGAGACACTTTAAGTTGATTAGTGTGAGGGACAAAGAAGTTATGTATGGTTTGACGTTTGGGTCCTTTTGGTAACATTGAACAAAATTGGAGCCATATATGTTTGCCTTTGGGTTTTGTTTTGAGTCCACATGGTTCCTTTATGTAAAAGTCCAACTCTTTATCAATTGTTATGCATTTTGAAATTTGAATGACATAGAGGGTGGGAAATTTTTGCGGAAAGGGAAAGAGTAGGGCAGAGTGCTAACTAGGTAATGTCAATGAAAAGATTGAATGAGGTTTGCTGAAAACAAATAAAGCAAATGAAATTTTTTCTATCTATTTCTGCTTTTGGATAAGGCTTTGTTATTGTTGTTGTATTTCTGCTTTTGGAAAGCAAAATAGCTGTTCTCCAGCTTAGCCATGCCCTCCTTTGTTATTGTGATACGACTTCAGTTGGATTGAGTATATTTTCTTTATAAAGTTCTCTTCCTTTTTCTTTTGTGTTCTTACCAACCTGCCCCTCCATGTAGGAATGGGAATATATGATGCAATGAAATTGTGCAAGGCTGATGTTTCAACTGTTTGCCTGGGGCTTGCTGCTTCCATGGGGGCCTTTCTTCTTGCTGCTGGCACAAAAGGAAAGAGATTCTGCATGCCCAATGCAAGAGTGATGATCCATCAACCCCTTGGAACTGCTGGGGGAAAAGTAAGTGCTTGTTTTCTGCTTATTGTTGTGGATGTTCATATAAAATTTCTTAAGGTGTTTTTATTATTGTTTGTTTACCATATTGTTTTCATTGTTTTTGTAAATATGCTTGTTCACTGATACCAATATCTTTATCCTTGGTTCCATTGCATGTATTTATATTGATGCTGTTGTGACCTTCTATTAGTAAGTTATAGATTACCATTTATTGTGTATCATGTAGTTACAAACTTAGTTTCCCCCAAGCCTGTCTGTCTTTGGTTTGAGGCATGGCATATTGACTCTGTCCTCTGTTTCTGTTACTAAGTTATAGACGACCATTGTTGTTTAAGATTGTATTTACAAACTTAGCTCACCTCAGCCTGATAGTCTCTGAGGGTAGTCAAACATTTTCTTTCAGAACATTATTGCGACAATTTGACTTTTGGAAGAATCTAAGTTCTCTTTTGATTATAAATTTGACTTATATATTTCAGTTTATATAGTAATAGAGGATTACCAATTGCACGGGGAAACACCATTTTTGAGTTACATAATTTCGATGAACTGTAAAGGATAAATCAAATTAAATTAAAATCTCTCAAGGAGGAGTCAAACAACAAACTCCCTTCCAACTAGATCCCAGAGAAAGATCACTCCAAGATTCTGGCAACTAGCTATTCTCCACTTTCTAGAATTTCCACAATCCATGCCTTCTACATGGTTGGCATTTCTCATGCTGTTGGTGGCTTTGACATAGTTTTTAGTAATATATCATTTGACTAGTAAAGCTCTCGTGCTTGAGAATAAGCTATCATTTGTCCCTCAACAAGCTCTCTGCAGTTCAGAAGGTCACATCCTTAATACATTACCTTTTGTTAGGTTGTTGTGAGCCTCTGGAATTGTGAGTGGTGAGCCCTCACTTTGCAATCACAGTGATTCAGAACTTTGACTTGGGCAGCCTTGTGGTATTGTGATGAATAGTTTACGTTGCTAATTTATTGTCCTATTTAAGGCTGATCACTACCGTCATTATTATCATTTATAAGTAAAATAAGTTGGTTGACTTTCCTCTGCCATAGAAAAGTCTGCAGTGAAGTCATTTAAGGCGATCAACTTCATAGGAAGGTGGAATGATGCAGATATATTCTTAAAATTGTGCACCTCACCAGTCTATTCAGCCTTGTCACAACAGAAAGGTTGCTCCCTTGTGACCGAAAGGTCACGGGTTCGAGTCGTGGAAACAGCTCCTCTTTCTCAAAGCAGGGAGCCTTGTTGGCTTGGGGTCGGGGTGTCCCTTATATTTATAGCAATGGCTAAATTTTTTGTACACAACTTTAACATACTGACGCATGCACTTTTATGCAATGGAGGATTTCACTCATCTCCTCCTTTTATCCATTTCTACCTGGCTAGAACACATACATGTTGGCTGAATATGATAGATATTTCTTTCCGTTTACAAGGCTAATGCATTTGTTGGTGATTCATGATTTTATCCCGCAACTTTTACATGTGAATTCAGGCAACAGAAATGGGTATTCGAATTAGAGAAATGGTGTACCACAAGATTAAATTGAACAAAATATTCTCAAGAATCACAGGGAAGTCTTTGGAGCAGGTCAGGCTTCAAATAAGATTTCTTCCATGGTAAATATTCTGTGAGGGTCACTTTCCGATTTTTAATTTCTTTTTGTTGGTGCAGATTGAAGAGGACACAGACCGTGATAATTTCATGAATCCTTGGGAAGCTAGGGATTATGGGTTGATTGATGTCGTTATCGATGATGGAAAGCCAGGCTTAGTTGCACCCATTGGAGATTTCACACCTCCACCAAGAACACGAGTCTGGGATCAGTGGAAAGTTGAAGGGAGCAAGAAATCGAGAAAGAACTTGCCCTCAGAACAAAGGATTTCTGACACTGAAAGAGGGGCCGAGAGGGAAAAGGAAGCACCCGCTGCTATATGAGGCATTGTGGTAGACTGATCTTGTGCTTTTTACCTTTGGTTTATTTTGATTATGTTGTACTCCTCACCTCATACTCTTGTAAATCATTTGTCCAAAATAGTGAAGCGCAAATCCAAATGTTCAACAGAATTTGCCTCCTCGCTCTTTATCTTTTCGATAGCGTATACTCCTCGTTTGTGGTGGGGAGTTTTGGCCGGAGTTGTAGATGTTTGGCTATGTTCGTTCAGTACTTGCTGGCTAAAACTCTCCAACTACAGGAATAGGGATGTGTTTGGCTCGTGGGATGGCCATGCAGCAGTTTGACACAAGTTTTCCCTTAAAAACAGACCAAACTGACGATATTCCGATATCTGGCTCTCGAATGGCACCCCCAGCTACAGCGCTAGCAACGTTGGAAATGAGTGCTCGGGCAACGCAAAAGGCCGGCCTAGCAACGTGGTATGCAACCATATTGCTTTGAGTTTACAGAACAAATTACGGGTTGACAAGCGGATAAGTTTTTCTTTCTCTCTCTTTTGGTTGAATTCTTTTTAAGTGACTTTAGTGCATGAGTCAGCTTATGATTTGTAGTTAAGTAGTTGTGACTTGTGAGGAGCCGAGCAATAGGGAGCCAAAAGTTCGGCCTCCGGAACTTTACCAACAAGAAGATTGATAGCAAGACCTTTCATGCAACACCGAGACCAAGTTGCACCTGTGCTGCCATATGCGGTAACTCAAACGAACCTCCAAGATGACAATGCCCGTTCTTCGATCCAACTTACATATTGATTACTTTGGAATTTGGGCTTTGAGCTAAAACCTAAAAAATATAATGTGAGCAGTGTGCGGTACCTAACTGGTACAATAAGAAATTACCCACTTTACATTAGTAACCTCACAAACCCTTGTTTTGATACGAAAACCAAATAACAGCGTTAGGATAAACAAGATTCTAACGCTCCTAATTTAACGTTTGGCACTTCTTTTTTTAAGTGCAGATATATAGTGAAATATTCGGTTTGAAGTGCAAGTTACTAATAAAAGAGTGCTAGAATTGCTACCCTAAAAAAATTCTCTCATTAAGTCTTACTTTACATGAATTGTTATTGACATCTCATAAAGGTTGATCACTTGTTCCAAAATTGAAAAAACACAATAGAAAATTTGTGTACGAAAAAGAGCAAAATGACTTTTTCAGAATGCAAATAACAATAGACGGGAAAGAAAAAAAAAGTTCAAAAATTTTTAAACCTCTCCCCCATCAATCACATTCTATTCATTGGGCCTTTTTCTTTCATGGTCCAGGCCCGGATCCATGTAAATAATGGACGCCAAAAGAAAAAGAAAAATGTTAAAATAAAAAGAAAAAAAAGCTGGATTTCAAAATTAAGGCACTGTTCTTGGCGCCAAAACATCCGATAAATCCGCAGTTCCGTTTTCGAAAAAACATTTCCCTCTCTCGCATTCATAACTCACAATTAATCACATTCCAATTTCGTCAAACAAACCCAGAAAACGGTGTCGTAATCGTAACGCCACCACATCTTTCTCTCTCTCTCTCTCTAGGGTGTTGCTCGTCCCCTTTCTCCTCCAATTCTCAGGTGGTGCTGCTACTCGAATCTTGAAGACGACGCCGCTTCAATCCTAAAGTTTCGTCACTCGCCATGAACACGAAGCCCTCGTCCGTCTCTCCCTCCCGCACCACCTGCGCTTCTCTCCTCCGCGAATTGCAGGTTCCATTTCTCTCTCTATCTCTCTCTCTCTCGCTCGCTGGTTTTCTTTTCTTTTCGTTTCGTTTTCCAGGTGAATTTCGGTATTTTCGGCGGCGGAAGACGAAAGGATTTAATTGGGATTTTTCGGATTTTGAATTTTTTTCAGATAATTTGGGATGAAATTGGGGAGAGTGACGATCAGAGGGACAAGATGCTTCTACAGCTTGAGCAAGAGTGTCTCGATATTTACCGGAAGAAGGTGGAAACGACCAGGAAGCACAGTGCCGAATTGCACCAGTACTTAGCGGACAGCAAAGCCCAGATCAAGGCCCTTGCTTTGGCCCTTGGAGAAGTTGACTCCTTTTCTTGCGGAAGAGGGACCCTTAAAGATCAACTGTCTGCCCTCAAACCTGTTCTGGACGAATTGACCTTGAAGAAGGAGAAAAGGGTCAAGGAGTTTTCAGCAGTTCTGTCCCAGATTGCAAGGATTTCGGTTGAAATAGCCGGGACTGGCGTGTCTGGGAACGTGGATGATCCAGGACTTGGCGAGCGCGATTTGAGTGTGAAGAGGTTGCGGGAGCTTCAGTCGCAACTTGAGGACCTTCAAAGAGAGAAGGTACTACTTGGGGTTCTGCTTTTGGCTCACCGCTAGCCTTCAATTTAATTCGGGTTCTGAATTTCTCTTGTGTTTGCAATTGGGTTTTTCTGGATCCTTTGCTCAGGTTTTGCGTCTAGAGAGAGTAAGTGCTAATGTAAACATCATCCATGAACTCTCGGTTGTAATGTCAATTGATTTCTGTAAGACAATCAACAAAGTTCACCCAAGCTTGACGGATCAGTCCTCTGCTCAGTCCAAGAGCATCAGTAATGATACTCTTGCCAGATTGACGACTTTGACTGATTCATTAAAGCAAGAGAAACAACAAAGACTGCAAAAGGTAACTCAATATTGATCTCTTTTCTCTGTCACTAACTATTTGAAACATAAGGTGACCTACATGAATTGGCAATGTATTATTACTTTTTTGAATTAGTCTGTAAAACTCCGCACTTTAATTTCCCAGTACTTCCACGGAAGTTAACTCTGTTACACTTCCATTTTTTTTCGAAATTCTTGTAGCTACAATATCTTGGGAGCAAACTGATAGAACTATGGAATCTGATTGAGACACCAATTGATGAACAGAAAAGATTTGACCATGTTACGAGCATAATTTCTTCCTCAGTTGATGAGGTGTCTAGGCAAGGATGCCTTTCCCTTGATGTCATTGAACAGGTGCTAATTATCATCTCCAGTTTATCTTAGAATTTCTCGCATAAATAATGTTGTGCTGTAATTCTAATGACTCTGTTAGTAATGACTGACTGGAAATTCACTGTTTCTAGACCGAGGTTGAAGTTGAGAGGTTGAACGTTTTGAAAGCCAGCAAGATGAAGGAGTTGGTATTCAAGAGGCAAAGTGAGCTGGAAGAGATTTACAGAGGGGTCCACATGGATGTAGATAGTGATTCAGCTAGAGAGATCCTCAGCAGTCTCATAGATTCTGGTCTTAACAACCTTCTATAATCTTGGTCCCCTGTTTATAGCTCTAAAATAAACTTTTCAATTATGATGGTGAAATATGATTGCATATGGATTTACAGGTAGTGTTAGTTTGACTGATCTGCTTTCAAGCATGGATGATCAGATTCTAAAGGCCAAAGAGCAAGCCCTAAACAGGAAGGATATTTTGGACAAGGTAGAGAAGTGCAAGTTTGCATCTGAGGAGGAAAAGTGGCTTGATGAGTATGAAAAGGTAAAAGTATAAAAATAACAGTTCACATTTTGTTTAGAACTATCATTTTCAACGGTCTCAGAGTATATAACCTGTTGGTCAAGTGACTAAACGAGTAAAGACTAAGAGTGATCATATTTGGTATTTTGGGTTAATCATATGCATAGACCACAGAGAGTGGGATGGAAGAGAAATTACCTGTAGATTTGTGGTGGCTTGAGGGTTGAAGTGGAGATCTGGTTTTAGAGAATCATCTGGTCAACAATACCGATAAGGTTGGAAAACTATAGAATAGAAAAGCTATAATTTTTTAGTACAGCCATTGTGTATCTAAGAAACATGTTGGTGGAATAGATTTAGACAAGTTGAGATACAGTTGTAACAACTTGTGAATGGATGAGAAGTGATTCCATTTATTTAGAAGTTAAGAAAAAAAATAACAAAGTTTCAACTAAGCTAACATGGTATTGTGGATAATGATATGATTCGCGTTAAACAAGCAATTGTAAAGGGAAGCCTGAAAATGAGTAGGGTAGTAGTAGTAGTAAAGATGAAGGGCATTCCACATTGGAGAGGTAACAAAACATGGTCTTAGAAAGGTTCAATACATGGACAATTTTGTTTGTGGCTATTTAAGTCCCTGATCATGTGTGACTTCCTTTATAGCATATTGGAGCTTATTCAGAAAGAAATAAGAAATTTTCTTTATGTTGAAATTTCTATTCTTTTTTCTTTCAGGATGAAAATCGCTACAGCGCAGGAAGAGGAGCACACAAAAATTTAAAGCGTGCTGAGAAAGCCCGGATTCTGGCTGGAAAAATACCATGTGAGCACTTAATCGTGTTTTAGAGCAGTTTGGATCTCGTATAATAATACTTGTTAGACAAATGTGCTTTCACTTTTATCAGTGTACTTTGATCTCTATGCCCTGAATATGCTTATCTGACCTTTTTTTTTTTAACATGACTTAATTGGCTAACTTAGGGTCTTGGTTCATACCAATGTTTTAAAAGGCTCGCCTCAGGGCGTGCCTAGGCGCAGTTGCTGCCTCTGTTTTGAGGGAGTGGGCGTAAGGTTTTCCCGGAGCCATCTAGGCGGCGGAAAGTGTCATCGAAGCTGCCTAGGTGGCGGAAGGCGTGCCTCAGGGTTGATTTTATTTTTTTATTTTTTTTATTTTTTATAACTCCCAAACCCAAATTTTGGGTAGGGTTTTAACTGCCTCATACCTCTTCCTTGCACTATCGTCTCTTTGCCTTTTTTTCTGATTTTTATTTTTTATATAATGGATGTGTGTGCTGTTTGCATGCATTGTTATATGTGTGCTCATTGTGCTTTTCATCTTCTATTATATTTATATATACATATATAATATAATATGTATATATATGTGTGTATGTATATTTATAATATATGTGTGTGCTTAGGGTGATTATTGATTAATAATTTTCTTTTTTTAATATAATATATGTGTACGCTCAGTGTATATATTAAAAAACTTTGATCCCGTGAGGCTTTGCCTCACGCTCAGGCTGGGCTATCCCTTGGACGCCTCGCCCACGCCTCACGCTTTTAATACATTGACGTGTAGACATCTCAAACTTTTCCTCTTCTTCCCAACCATCACACTGTGGGGAACCAAGAGAATTTGATTTTGTTCATAATTTTTGGGGTGATGTTGGTAGTCTAGAGGGGTGAGTAAGCATTCTAAAATAGAGATGTAATGATGGGGTGACGCATCACCTGGATGGATTGACAGAGCATGAAATGGGTGACGGAAGCGCTTTCGTTGACAGGGATAGTAAAGAAGTATGATATGGCCGCTGTGTGCTCTTATGAAAAGCATCTGGAACATCGCAGAGTTTCGCAGCTCAAGGAAACAGGATTCAAGCAACACGGACCATGCAACTCATTAGCAGTAACGGTCGACCGGTGACAGGCCGTCTCGACTTTCATTATAGGTCTACATGATAACAAGGTGCCAGATTTGACG
>JAOTRO020000034.1:1511962-1524721 GCA_028566515.2 Pyracantha coccinea | reverse complement strand
CAGTATAAATCCTTTGTGTCATTTGGATTATTGTCTTATCATATTTTGCCGTTGTAGCTTATTGGTTTCATATTTGACGCTTCCGCACAACACATTGCTAAAGCCATTGGCACACAAGATGTCCTTGCCACTCGACTGAACAATATCAAAGTGCAGGAGCGTTAGAACCGTGATTGTACCTGCGATAGAACCTGTTCTCCTTTTACAGTATTTCCAGCACTAATGAACGAGTATCATGTCCCGGAGCTTAATGTGCAGATTGGTGTTTTGAAATCCCTCCCTTTCTTGTTCGAGTATACATTGGTGAGATGGGGAAAGACTACATCTACGCAGTGACCCCGTTGCTCGAGGATGCCCTCGTGGATACAGATAACGTTCACAGGCAAACTGCAGCTTCCGCTGTCGAGCACATGGCTCGAGGAGTAGCAGGATTGGGATGTGAGGACGCATTAATCCACTTGCCGAACTACGTCCGGCCAAACATATTCGAGACATCCCCGCACGTTATCAATCGTGGAAGCGATTGAAGGGATGAGAGTGGCGTTGGGTGCTGCTCTCCGGGGGCTGTTCCATCCTGCTAGGAAGGTTAGAGACGTGTACGGGAAGATTTACAACTCGCTGTATATCGGAGCTCAAGTTGCCGTCGTCGCGTCGTACCCACTGCTCGAGGACGAGGAGCATACTTTATATACCAGGCCCGAGCTAATGATGTTTGTATGAGCAGCTGCTGCTGTAAGTTGGGCCCCTTTTGGTTGCTTTAGTTTTTCTAAACCAATATACGTTACTATGCTTATGTTCAATATTTCGTTTATGCTACAATGGGTTGAAGTTATGAATTACAACCCGAAAGTGCTAGTAATTAATTAGTTTTACGGTGGAATCTCATTTTTTTATCGTGGTATCAAAGTATGTTAACCTTTATGTTGGACTTAACAACTCACGTGCTCTTATATCACTCAGTATGCAATGTGAAAGGTTTGAATGGCGCCATAGGTGAGGTGTTTTGTAGAAAGTGTGATACATCGAAAAATTATTAAACCTTGCATGGATTTACCACTTATTGGTAATTTGTGTTATATCCCTAACCCAAAAGGCTAAGCCCAATGGAAGTTGGTTAGTTTGGGTTAGGGATTGTTATAAGTGATAGGTTTTTCAAACCCTCTAGCATGCCATAAAACCATTCAATATCTATCTGCAAATCAGTTTCAGAAATCATATCAAGAAGCATAACACAAGTTGTGCTGCTAGTGAGTATCACCGAATAATAATAATAACTTCCGGCCCAGTGCCTGCACCTATGGTACCGTTTGGTATGCAGACGGGACGGGACATGATGGAACATATGATGTAAATATTGAAAAAGATAAGGGAAAATTTTGTTTTAAAATGTTATAAATTTTGTGTTCCACGGATGTGGAACGAGTCGTTCCACGGGGGGAAGGTGGAACGAAAAATCAGCCAATTTTCGTTCCATGGGACAACCCGTTCCACGGTTTTTAAGCGCACCAAACGTGGGACGGAACGCCTCGTCCCGTTCCGTCCCGTCCCGTCCCACGTACCAAACGGTACCTTAACGAGCTGTATATTTCGAATGAAGCGATATGCCATACAAGATACCATTCTCATGTACGCTTTATTCTACAGAATAGAACCATTGAGTGTGATTTTACATATATAAAAACTAATAAAGAATACCAATAAGAAGAAAAAGTCAGAAGACATATGCATAATTTATTCTTTGTCAAGTTCTTCTTTATCCTTTTAAGCCGTTAAAATAAGACTCAAATTATCTAAAATCTTTCGGTTATTAATACGATCAGTACTGGTATTTCGTTGCAATATTAGTTGTGCTCTCTATAGATTTTTTTCGTATTGCATCAAATATTCTAGTGGATAGAAAGTTTGGTTTATAATCATGCATTTTGGGTTCATAGCTCTCACCTCCTCTAAGTAATGGTTTCGAATCTTACCCTTTTTAAGAAGATATTAACCTCTGCAATTACGCAAGAACCCATTACTTAAACTACATATTAATAGAACTATCTTTATCAACCGAAAGAGGGCAAAAAGTCTTCTAAACTACATATTAATAGAACCCTCTTCGTCAACCGAAAGAGGGTGGAAAGTCTATTTAGTCTTCTATCACAATAAAAAAGTTAAGGGTATTAACGTAATTTCACAAAACAAAATTTTGCTTTTTTTTTTATTTTTTGTTTATGCATCACCAACATATGATTTTAACATCTCTAATTTAAAAGATTAAAAAAAAAAAAACCTCTCTTCCTCTCTCCCCATTCTCATGTTCTCTCTCTCTCTCTTTCTCTCTCCTTCAATTTAAAAAACAAACATAAAACATTTCACACACATTTTGTGTGTGGGCATATAATAGTAAAAGATAATTAAAAGTATCAGGGCTTATGATCTATGTAATAAAATATTAAATGAAATGAACCAAAATTAATTTTAATTTGTTTATAGGATACATAAGCATACAAAGTACTAAACAAAAGTTCTGAATGAATCCCAGTAATACCATAGCGTATAGAGTTGCTAGATGATTAACGAAGGAATCATTTGGTAGCTAGTGTCGTATATATACATATTCTGCACTAGAAATATCAAAGAGAGAAAGGAGGAATCGGATGCCAACAAATCAAATTAGATTCTGGGAACATAAACAAGCCGATATGCAAATACTAAGACTCCTTAATTTCTTTTCCTTTTTTTTTTAATTATAGACGACGATGTTTTCAGCTGTCAACGAGTATGAGGAGGCAAACATCGTGACCGTGGAGATATATTTCAAGGGCTAAGAATGATTGGAGAACACGAGGGAAAGGCTAAACGAGAGCGGAGAGAATGCAAGTCCACTACCTTATAAGGGGCCAACAAGGCGACAAGCCCCAACATGTCGAAGTGTTACCACGCATGCATGGAGTATCCCTTAGTGGAATCTGAATCAGACGTCAGCAACTGTCCACGTGTCAAAATATACAAATTCCAAATTGAGAGAGAGAGAGATTCGTGATCAATGGAGAATTGTAAAAGCAGAGGCAATGCGATTCTCTTAATTCCATTAGCTCAAAATCAATACAATATCAGATTACATTCATGATAAGCTAGCACAGCAAAACCCCATCAACTTTAAATACTAGAACTCTTAAGAAATGAGGTGCTGAAAAGACAAAAATCCCATGGCCACGCATGCATGATGATCTCTAATTTCATGATTTGATTAGGCATTTGGCATTGGGTTGGTTTTCATGGGGGGTTCTGTGATGGGCATTGAAATAGCAACCGAGGAGAGCTTGTTATTAGCTCCAACATCTCCGTTAATGGTTAACATCGACACGCCGTTTACTTGAGAACCCTTTATTGCTTCCGGGATCTCCTCCTTCTCCAATACTTCTTTGTGTTTTCCCCACAGGACTGCATAAAGCCCGAACACGATCAATACAGCTCCGAGTACACTGCACGAACAAGTGAATTGAACAAATCAGCCAAGAGGGGATGAGAAATGTAAAACGAATATTGGAAAAAACATATTATAGTTACAAGCTACTCTTATCAACATTAAATAAGTAATTAGTAATGTGATCAATAAATATGTTCTAAATAACATCACTCGTATAAAAATGTCTGGGTGTGTATGTGTTTACACTTTTTTTTGCATGCATGCAGGTTGAAGGGAAGAGAAAATTAATTACCTTCCAAGAAATATTTTTTCTGCAAGGATGAAGGATCCCATGATTGCCACAATGATCATCATCAAAGGGCTAAAAGCAGTTGCAAAGACGGGACCTCTCATCTTCATCACTAGCCCTTGTACATAGTACGAAATGCTTGATGTGACAATTCCCTTTAACAAATGAAAATGAAAAAACATAGTTAGTGTCATTATTCATGAGAGAGAGAGAGAGAGAGAGAGAGAGAGAGAGAGAGAGAGTTATAACATACAGCATAGGCAGCAGCTAAGAGGTTCATGTCAAAACCAATTCTCCAGACGGAGGGTTTGCGTTCCATCACAAAGGTAACAGCAATAGCCTGCAGAGTTCCTATGCCGCATATCATTGATGTGAGAGACAGCTGATGGTTCTTGTAGGTCTTCAACGCGTTGTTCTGTAAATATTCAACAAACAAATTAAACAAAATGTTAAAATTTTAATTAGCTTTCAAACTAAAAAACATTGAAAACGCAGATTTTGTTTGTTCTATAACTCTTACTTGTAACACAAATAAAGAAGCCCAGGCAAGAGTAGCAATGGTTAGCATAATGGATCCCAAAAACCAGTGTTTGTCATCAGTCCCAGTGGTATCTGTGACATATGATTTTCGTGGATGAATATACTTAGACCACAACATCTCTACAATTGGCCCCTTGTACAAGGTCATCAGCATGGCCCCCGCCACTGTCAATACTGTTCCGATTACCTTTGCTTGGCACCTTACTTTCTTGATGTCTAGCACTTCCATCCTAATTTTCATTCCAACAAATCAAATTAATTAATAAACATAATATATTAATCATGATAATTAACAACTAAATTATAAATTAATATGGGATTATTGTATACGTATTTGCTAGCTATTGCGCCCTTACCGGCATATGACGGCCAGGACAAAAGTCATAGCCGGAAGCATGTTGCTCATGGCACAAGAGAACGTTGGAGACGTAAACTTCAACCCAGCATAGTAGAAGTTCTGGTCAATCACCGGACTACATAATGAGATAGAGGTGCATGGTTAATAATGTCGTTATAATTGTGGAATAATACTAATCAAAGTGTCTGACAAGAGAACATATTTGAATGACTAATTTATCATATAGTAACTAACCCAAGAAGGCCGAGGATAAATATTTGCATGAACATTGAGAATGTCATTTTTGGTTGCTTCTTCCTCTCAAAAAAAAAGGCAAATGGGGCTATAATAGCAGTAGCAATGGCATGGCGATAAACCACAAGCACATAGTGACTCATTCCTCTGTTGAGAGAAACTTTGGTGATGATGTTCATTCCGGCGTAACCGAATTGTAGAGAGATCATTGCAAAGTAGGGTTTCGAGCTTTCAAGGAAGCTGCCGAAGCAACCAGACTTCTCCATTTTTGAAGAAAAAAATAAACTAAAGTACTTTGCTAATTAGAACTAGAAGTTTATAACTGATGTTACTGAGAAAAATACAAGGCCAGAGAGGAAACAAACCACTACTCAAAGAGGTTATGTGTTTCTCCCTAGAGAGGAGTAAGGGAGTGGCCACTCCTATTTATATCAGGTGGGAGGGAACTGCGCATATTGAAAAATACAGTGCCATTCATCGTCACTCTCAACTTGCTGCCCAACTTTCACAATTTACCATCCACTATACAATATTGTCGGAAAGAAATGAACCTTACTTTTACATCTTCTTTTCTTTTCTTTCTTTAAAGTATCTCTTTTAGTCTAATACTGTCCGTCTCTCTCCACATTATATTCCAAAATTTTGGCAAAGATTCCTCTATAAGAATCATATCGCTTTAGTATTTTCTTTTGTATAAAAAATCCCTTCCTATAGTAGTAATGGAAAATGTGTGTAGTTTCATTACACTCTTTTATTAATTATATTATGTTCTGCACATACATATAAAAATATTGATTTATATATATAGGTACGTGCATATCAGATATCATGCTTCCAGTTTTCGAAAGATTTTTCAGTGTGCTCGGAATACGGGACGAACACTACATGTCATTTTGGAATTAGGGATACTTGAAAAAAAAAAAAAAATTTCCTCTAATTGTATAATGACATGTGGTGATCCACCCCATGTTCTAAATACATTGAAAACCTATAGGTATATAAACTTTTCTATGAATTTCATTGTCTTAGAGTTACACGCACATCGCTTAACTTAGAGACAGAGATTTTGCTTTTCTACCAAAAAACAAAGATTGAGATTTGTATTTCTCAAGAATTTAATACTGAAAAAAAAGACATTTTCTTCGTATATACAATCCTGGCTTCTTGTTTTTTATTTAATTTAATTTAATTATTGAAGGTCTACCAACTGAATTTCACACTCTTAGTTAAGCATGCTTGTCGTATGAAAATCTGACCACAAATTAAGTTGGCCGATTGCTTGTGTTAGAATGTCATGTTAATTCTAATGTGTAAGATGCCTTTCCCCCAAGAATTGTGTTTAAAAAGTATGTGGTTGTAGATATTGACATATGCATGTCATGTCATCACCTTAATCTAAACAAACGTGCTGTATCCCTCTAGTGGTATCACTCTATCATCTATCATTCTGTATTTCTCCGACTCGACTTCACCAAATGGAAATTTTTAAAGTAACATATACTTGGTGAGCTAGATTCCTTGTTCTACTATAGATCATAAGAATTTATTTTTCTTAAACGAAAATATTAATAATGTGCTACAAATATATATGTGATCTAGTAGAATTATCATGTTGCATAATTATAATATAAATGGTATAGGAGAACTTTTACGTATATGGAAAATACTTATTACTTGATATATTGTTTAGCATGTTAGAATATGGGCTAATGATACATTAACGTTGTTCTGAGTATACCGAAAAACGCTCAGCGTATAAGTTTGGTCTTCTAGAGCTAGAAGTGGTGAAAAACACTTGTCGTCTATTGATAAGGCAATCAAAGTAATCAAAGTGGTGGAGGTCGTAAGCTTTTAATGACGAGAAATTTTTCTGGGCACGAGGTACTCAAGATAGCTGGTGTTCCCAACCAATGGACACCCAACACTTGGCTATCTTCTTTTGTATTTCACACGGTTGCACTTAAATTATTATCTTCCTAGTTAGTCCCTAACAAAACTCTTTTCGGAAAATAATTATATAAAAAAAACATAAAAAGTTAAACAAAATCGTTGAACCCAGATTGTCGTCTTGAGTCTCCGACCTTCACCTCACCCCCACCCATCTCCGCCTCCCCTTGCCGTCACTATCTCTGTCTCTCCTCCTCCCTTTCTCTTTCTATCTCCATCTCTTCCAATTTTTCACTCTACTCCTCCCTTACGCCGGAGAAAGACCCTGGAAATTGCCCGCGATCACCCTCGCGCTTCGATCGGAGGTCAGCGACATCTAATTTGAAGGTCGAAGTGTCGTCGATCAGTCTTTAGTGAAAACATCAACTTCGACATTCTCCAGTGAAAATTATTAGCTTCGATTGAGGTGGGTGATTGTCTTGGCTGAGTTCTTGGCTGGAGCTGGGTGGGTGGCTCTGAGGGTTATTCTCAATTTCTTTGAGGGTTTGGGGTAAATTAGAAATTTTGTTAAAAAAAAATTGCGCAGTCCCCCGCCTTACTCGGCCATGCCACCAAAATGATACAAAATATATGAATTTTTTTTTCCTTTTGCCTTGTATTTTGAATCTGAATCCCGTTTCCTTAATTCCTTGTTTAAAAGAAATCTTAGTCTGACATTTTCTTAATTAAAGACTTAAATAATTACGTGTCAAGCCTGTATTCGTTCGGAACACCAACTCAACTAGGTACCCAGTACCCCAAAAAATTTCTCCTCGTAGACATTGGTATCTGTTCTAGAGTGGTGCCACTTCTCACGATCCCAAAGCTTGAGTTTGGATTTAGTATAATTAGTAATTACTAGAAAGTTTTGTTCCTGCGTTGTTGCGGGATTAAAAATTAAGTAAAAAATTATGTTAAAAAAGTATAGAGGTTTGTGTGACAGAAGATTAATGCTATTTGTGTTCACAATGCTAAGCAAATTTTCACATATGAAATATTTTATTGATACAATTTAATCAGAAATCGTTTGCAGCCTTCTTCTTTGCATCAGTGGTTTTGCTAACCTTTCAAAATTTTAAAAATAACACAAACCAACCATTACTGTTATGCTTCTTACTGTAATCAAGTTTCATGATTATAAATAAAACCAGAGGAACATATAAACACAAAAAGAATAGAGTAAAAATATATCGTTTAAGAGTTTATTGCATTTTTGAATACTGAAAGTACGAATATAGAGAGGAATTTCAATATAGAAAATTATAATATACCTACCAAGTAAAGCTACAATTTTAAGATGCATTCAGAATAAATTTGATGTTTTTACATTGTATATCAACATTTAAAAGCTGTGCAACAAAAAGTAAAACAAAATTTCACAAATTATTGAAATAAAATTCAGCAACCAATTCCCTAAAAGCCAGAAAAAGTGAGAATAGTATACCAGGTCGATGTCCGAGTTCTTATAGAGAGCTTCGGTCACGGATTCTGGCTACTCGGCTAAAAGATCTTCAAGAGAAAAGTAGGCACTTTCTCAACTATCCTGAGAAGTGAATTTGACATCCAAAATTGGAATTTCAAAACCCACCACAGAAGCAGCAAATGAAAACAACAAAGAAGAAATCTAGTGAAAGTTATTTTCTGATCATTTGTATTCTAACAACCAAAGCGATTTCCAACTTCAACATGGAAAACAAAAGGGTACAAAGTTTATCAATGACTTATAGTAATGCTTACATTTAGTACCACTACCGATGAATCTTAATACATACTCCATTTCAAGGTCCTTATTAACACTTGATCTCTTTTAAGCCCACCTGTTGAGAAAAAAAAAATAGACACAAAACTTATAACACTATTTGAACAAAAAGAGATTTCTTAATCAGAGAAAGCTTCAATTTCATGTAATTATTTTGTTAACAATGCAATATTGGAACTTGTATTTGGTTCAAAGAAGTAAGGTAAATTGATAAAGCAAAAGGAAACTAAAAACAGAATCTATAGCGATTCATTTAGGTTTAAAAAGACAAAACAAAGAACATTTTTAAGCATCCAAACAATTATTAAACAAACAATAGACAATCTCATAATCAGAACACATTTAAAAGAAAAGTAATAAGTTAAAAATAGTGGTTTTACCTATACTCCATGTGAGGAAAAAAGAGTGATCCAATTAATTCAAGTTCAATGGATCATATCTGCAACCAAAAACTACAACAACAAAGATCATTCTCAAAGAGTATAACACAATCAAATATACAAAACCCCCATAACCTTCTATTTGACTGTCCAAATTTAACACCACAGTTGCAGACGTACGACCAACAAATTATTGATTGATAATGTATCAAATTATATAAGGCTTATTATTTACCATAATTATTTTTTTTCATGTTGTCCGAATTATTTTCCCTGGATTAGCAATGCCAACCACCTCTTTCGCAGAGAAACAGATTCTCTGCTTGTCTTGACAATGTTCCAACTTCTAATCAGAGTAAAACTCAAGGACAAACAGAGATAGAGACGTGCTTATTCTCATTCACAAAACTACCCAGAGGGGTGCTAAGAGACACTTTCCAAGTTAAATCATCAATGGTTTTTAGTTCGCATAACTAAAAATTATTGTAGACAACCAAGAACGTAAATAGAGATTAGCATGCTTCTTAAACCGGTTATATTTTTCATATTTCCATTTTAATGTACAAACAAGGAAACGATAATATATTCCAAAATTAGCAGGTTACAGATAAATATAAATATTGTTTTCAAGGAATTAATATGATTGCAAATGTAATAGCTCCATGTATAGTGAGGTAGGAGAAATGATGGAAGTCGCACCAAAATTTGAGGTCCATAGGTTGAGAAGAATCCATAACATTGATCCATATATGGATATGCTACTTTGCACAGATCGACAGTTTAGGTTCCGAACAAAGAATCGATTTATCAGCAATTTTGACATTCATTATTCCTAAAAGGTTGTTGATTCACAAATAAATAAATAAAAGTAATCGGAAAAGAAAGGTTTACCACAAGCTGGTTGAATCCGAGCTCAAAATGACTACGATATTTTCCTGGCGATGATTGCAAGGTGATTGCTGCCTGTGACTTGTCCCCTGACAACAATGTCATGAACTTGAGCTTAAAATAAATGTTGATAAGAGAATGATTAACCCTTTTGCTAGAACTGAAGAATCAAGCAATAGCATCTATACCCCACTTTAAAATTTGTGGTTGACTTCAAAGAATGAACTACTTTATAAACAGATCAGATTCTTTATAAACACCTCTAGGTAACAAAAGTAGGACATTCTTCACGAATTAACTCTCTCAAATAGGTTCAATTTTCAAATTAAATTTGGTCAGTCGTTCACCAAGAAAGCAAATCCACATTTCGATTAAAAAGTTGGGAAGCTATCCCATATTTGGTTCAGAAGACATCATTCCCAAACATTTATAGAAGTTGGGGAGTTTTGGGCACAATTCTTGATAGGATTTTTAACGTCTATACAAATATGATCAAAATCACATGAAATACTTGTAAGAATACAAGGATGTTGTAGTATAGATGCTCATGCAAGGTCGTTCTTCTCAATGACTATTTGGATAATTTATGCAAAAACAATTCCTAATTAACTACTTAGAACTAAAAATTCAGAAACGAGATTTTGAAATTGGGTAATATTAAAAACAAATTTTAATTAAAAACTAATATGACAAAAGTAAAGAGTTTTAAATACCAATTTATAAAAGCACTAGGGTTACCAAACTGACACGCCCCGACCCAAAACATCGAGACGCACATGGCTACGTCACGCTCATGTGACATCCCACATCGCCCAGGGGAGTGATCCTTAAATGTATATTCACATACCTACCTAACACGAGGCCTTTTGGGAGCTCACTGGCTTCGGGTTCCGTAGGAACTCCGAAGTTAAGCAAGAAGGGAGCCAGAGCATTCCCAGGAATGGTGACCCACTAGGAAGTTGCTCATGAGTTCCCAGAAACAAAATCGTGAGGGCGTGGTCAGGGCCCAAAGTGGACAATATCGTGCTACGGTGGTGGAGCAGGCTCGGGAAGTGATCCGCCTCAGGCCGGGATGTGACAATTTGGTATCAGAGCCTAACCTTGGCCGTGGTGTGCCGACGAGGACGTCGGGCCCCTTAAGGGGGGTGAATTGTGACATCCTACATTGCCCAGGGGAGTGATCTTTAAATGTATATTCTCATCCCTACCTAGCACGAGGCCTTTTGGGAGTTCACTGGCTTCGGGTTCCATAGGAACTTCGAAGTTAAGCGAGAAGGGGGCCTGAACACTCCCATGATGGATGACCCATTAGGAAGTTGCTCGTGAGTTCCCATAAACAAAACCGTAAGGGCGTGGTCGGGTCCCAAAGTGGACAATATCGTGCTACGGTGGTGGAACGGACCTGGGAAATGATCTGTCCCGGGCCGGGATGTGACAATTATCATGTTCCAATTCACCCTTTCTATTAAAAAAATGGTAGCTAAATGGGTAAGAGATATTTGTAAGGATTCTCTTTGATTAAGCCAAGTTATCCAAGCAAAACCCAGTTTGGCCCCTTCCCACGTTACGGCAAGTCATAGTTGAACATACATATATACATACGTGAATGATTTGTTGAAGAAACTCACATCTCAAATTGTGATTACAGACAATACGAATGAAAAAATGATTAATTTCGAAAAAATATGTCAAGTATGTAATATCCATTTAAACAACAGAGATTTAAATAAAGAAAAACTTTTGAATTGCACATTTTCTTCTCGAGGTTGAAATTGCATCTCCGTAGCTCAGAAGCATGTGAATACAGATGTAAAATTACATTAAGGTCTGACAATTGGATGCTCTCTCTTTTTTGTTTCTTTGATTAGCAATCTAGGCTCTCATTTACTGTTTTATGCCAACCATTATCCAACCCAAAAGGCTTTGAACATGTTTATATTTATATTATACTCATGGGTTTGATGCGTTTATGAAAGGTTGCCCCTCTAGTCTTGTTTCAACAAGGCTCTGAATATGGGGCCCAAAAATTAACCTTTGCAAAATAAAATTTTTTAGACTTGGTAGCATATAGAGCTCATGAAATCCTTAGTGAATGCCCGAGGCGAAATTTTTGTGAAATACAGTTTACCTAACAATCACATTTCTTTTGGGACATTAGAAATGACTATCTCATGCCATATGCGTATTTATATAAAAGTAAAATACAAGAAAACTACTTCATGTCTAATCAACTAAATGCTAAAATCTATTTCATGTATTAAGCTCTAATAAACTAACTGTTTTCAAACTAGTTTTATCACTATAAATCTTAGTGCCTTTGTAGACTGTACTCACCAACTCATTGTTACTTAAGTTTCTTCTGTCTATGACATACTTTTACTTTGCAAATATTGGAGGAAACTAAAGGACTAATTTCCCGTACAATCAAATTTCGTTGAAAGTACAAGCATGTCTTCTTGTCCATTCTCGTTAGATGATTCGGCTGCAAGTCAAAGTCGTACTCCTTCTCCATTTTTAACAGATGATTCACTTGCAAGTAGAAGTTCTTCTCCGTATCCATCCTCACCATCAAGTTCTCCTTCTGGAGTGATGTCACCCCTTACTTTGACAATTAAACTTATTACTCACAAATTAAAAAAATTTATGGACCCTACTTGGTGCCTAGTGACTCCCCTAAATTGATTTGGACCTAACCTAATGGGAATCTGACCTAAATTGATGGGAATAATTTGAACAAATTTTAGGTTCAAAAACTAAGTGTTACTATAGATTTGGACATAGGCCTAAAGTGGTATTTTAGTGCTTTTCATTTCTTGGTACAACTGCAATTATAAAGAGAAGCAAATATACATGGAAATGTAACATTGTTGGATATATCCAATATAAATCAACCTTTAAGTGGTCTACTACATGTAATAGGAATGTAATATTGGAGAATAATGTTGATTGTGATTTGATCTCTTAAAGATA
>JAOTRO020000034.1:1454986-1475919 GCA_028566515.2 Pyracantha coccinea | reverse complement strand
TCTCGGTGTTTAACCAACAGCCAGCGCAGCAACCGATCTTCCTTGTTCAAGTAGTGCAGCTCCTTGTTGATGTTGGGCGTAGACATCATCGTCATTTGCATTAGTTGACCCTATACCATATGGAAACTCATAATTAAAAACATAACCGGTCAACATCAGAAGATAATGTATTTGAATTCAGTGAGAAAAACGAACAAAGAAGATGGTCAAAAGCTCTCAAAGGTTTTAGAATATTCCAAGAATAAATTGGGTGGAATCTCCAATCCCGCCCAAGAAGAAAAAGTTCCTGGAAACCCAATAACCAACCAAAGGAGATCACCCTCATCCTTAAAGATAAAAGGCAACTCTTCGTTGAAATTCTAAGAAATTGTACAATAATTTGAATCTCAGATCCATACGATGATCCACAAGCCAACAATAGGTATAAAAAAATCCTTTCCTTAGTGTTTGTGACTGGATTCTTTAAATTCTTATCCCAATCTTTATTCTGAAAAGTAAGACAAATGAAACCCTTCTAAACAAGGCACAAGCATCTCCGACAGATGCTCCAAACACTTCAAGGATGACATATAGGAGGAAGGCATTTAAAAAAGCAATTCAGGGATATCACTATCTTATGGAGATGTTAAAGAGTGCTAAGACAGTGAAAACTGTCGCTCTTTGGATGATAAAACGTCTAAAGAACTATCAAATAGTAAAGATACCGTTGCACTCTAACACTGTGTTAGTATGACAATCTTTTTTCTGTTGTTGTCATTTTTTCCAAGTTCAGGGCTTGGACAGAAAATCATCTGTTTTGCTAAAGATAGAAAAGAAATCCAAATTCAGATATCATTACCCAAATTCAGATATTGTTACAATCTTATGAGCATAGTCCACATCTTTACTGAGGGTGTAACATAATCTAAAACCTATGATAGTTCAAATTAAGCATCCTGAGAATTCTGAGGCAAGCTATTGCCATCCCCAAGAAGTTCCAACCTTAAATTCCAAATCCACTAACTCAAGTTCTTAAAGTAAATAGATAGAGCTGCATTTTCTTTAACCCAATTCAAAATCCTAGTTTGAGCCTATGAAGATATCCCTGCTTTAGCCACTAATTGTCATTTCTTGAACCTCCACAACAAAAAACAAAAAAAAAAAGAAAAGAAAAAAGCTTGAGGAAATTTCACATACACTTTTTCATTACGTATCAACTAAGAAAATGGGAAACTGCAGCATCACGTTGGCCCTAAACTTATCGAATTGTTTTTCATTACGTATCAGCCTTTCAATTGTTTTATCGAAAATGTAGCATTAACAAGTTCAACTAGGAAACATCCGCAAACGCAACAAGTTACACAACAACACGCTCTCATTGCACAAATAAAACAATTCAAAGGAAACGATGACGAATACTACAACCTGTAATAACTCAAATGCACTGTAAGGTTGCAGAAACACCAAAAACCCACCTGATAATACCTTCCATCAAGCTTTTTAATACCATAACCCAGCTGAACAGTGCCGAATGACTTCATGTCAGTAATAACTCCATTTCTTCTGTAAACGTGTTTGCTCACTCGAGCGACCAAGTCCATCAGAGACTCCTTCCTCACATGGGGTTTCAGCAGCAGCATACAATCGTACAGCGGCATTTCTTCGGGATTTTCTTTCTCCTGTAAACACTAAAAGAAATGAAATTTCAACTTTGTTCATCAATCTGGACCGACCCAGATGCAGTGAGATAACAAGAAGTAGATTATCACGAATTTACGGGAAGAAAACCAAGAAATTAATAAATTAAAAAAATTAAAAAAATAGAACCCATCAATCGAAATCTAACAACTCAAACGACTGCAACCAAGATTTGAAATCGAAGGAGAAATTACAAAGATTTGAGAGACCTGCGCAGTACCTTTGACTGTATTTTAGGGGAGTGCGAAGATTAGAGAGAAACCAGACGGAGGAGACACGGCGATGGAGGCTGAAGAAAAGGGAACAAGATCATTGTTTTTTAGCACGAAATCTGGGCCGTCAATCAAAAGGAAATAGAGGAATGGAAGTATGCCACGTAACCCACAACTTAAAAGGGTTCGAAACGCTGCGTTTAGAAGAGGCCGCTTTCAGATCCAGTCCAATTCATTGATGGGTCTATAATCTGGCTAGCCCATACAGACCCAAAGCCCACTCACCGGAGTCCGGATCCACTGTTCCCTGTGTTCCGTAGGCCGTAGCTTCCACGAAAAGGCGGGTCCGGTGTAAAACCTCCCAGACGGAAACTCAGTCGCCCCGGTCAACACGTGTCGATAAGACCAACCACTCCACCCATTCATTTTTTGACACGTGGTTTTCAGTCCGCTTCACGGCAACTAAAGCGTCGAGCCACACATCATTACTCCTCTCTTACCCGAAAATTACCAGCGTACCAGCGCCAGCAAAGACCAAGGTTGACTTCGTAAATATGTGGAAAACCAAGGCAATACCGTAATTCAACCGCGGATGGAACTGCAAAACCAGGTCGGTCAAAATCTTAACCACGGTTCCAAATCTCACGCGACGTCACGTGAGTTACCGGAACCTCTCTATAAATACACGCTCACGCATGCTTTGCAAAATATAGCATTTCTTCTCAGACAACAAATTTTTCAGGAAATTAGAAATTTAATCGATTTTTCTTTTGTTTTCGCAACTTTTTTTTTCTTTCTTTTTCTTCTCTTTCTTCTTCCGAGGGAAAAAAATGAGGACGGCGATTCTCCGATCGCAGGATTGCCTCCGAGGTCCCTTCCGCCACGAAGCCCTAACCCTAACCCTCTCCCCCGGCTCCGGATCACGAAGGAGCTCCAATTTCTCTAACCCTAGCCCTAATTCCACCCCCAACCATGGCTCCACCGCCAATATTCATCAATCTCGCCGCCGGAAGAGGAGTTCGATGGGGCTTCAGTCCAATCAACACGAACGACCTCGCGATCGGTGCTCCGATCGCGCCGCGGTTGCGAAGGCGCCGGGGAAAAACCTGGTGATTGGACAGGTCAAGATCCTGAGACGCGGCGAGGATTTGAACCCGGAGAAGAACAACCGAGGGCTCAGAGTTGTTGCCCGCGATGATCGCAAGCCGAAGGCGAAGAAGCAAAACGATCCGGATTTGGTTTTGGGATCCACGGACCGTTTGGGACCCGACCCGGAGACCGTGCAGAAGCAGATTAAGGCTGCGGAGTTCAAAGTTATGGATGCGATTTACGCCGGATCGAGCGCTTTCTACGCGTCTCCGCCTCCGAGCTCGGTGCCACTGCCTAGGTTTTTGGGAACGAACGGCACCGCCACCAGCGATCTCCGCAGGCTGCTGCGACTCGATTTGGTGTGAGCGCCAGGCGTTCTGAAGAATCGAAACAAGAAAAGTTCCGGCTCTGCGATTTGGCAGCGGCGATTGAATCGTTTGATCGAAAGTTGAATGAATCCGAAATTCCGAAATGGTTGAAGTTTGATTCGATTAGTTGGTAATGGTTGTTCGTTTAGTCTCAATTTGCTTCCTTTATTTTTTCAAGAGGAAAGTCGATTGAGTGCGAGCAAATGACGATATGATTAGAGCTTATGTTGCTAGGGTTTCTGCAAGTCGAAGGAAGAAGATTAGTAGGAAAGTTTGGGTGTTTGGCGCGTTCTGTATTTTACTTGGCATGCAAGAAATGCTTACGAGGTTGGAAGAAAGAAGCTTAGGGAGATAAGAGTACGAGTCTGTCTCTGTCTAAAAGTTGTATTCGCTATTCACTATTATATGATGATGTAGTCAAGAACGGATGTATATTGGGAAAAAGACTTTGCACGAAATAGGTTCATTGCCATATGACATCCCGTCTAATAATACATTGTTATGTTCAAGTTTTTCTTCATGTTATCAAGGACGGATGTGTATTGGAACCGAGGTTGTCCTAGGACCATCTAGACGCAGAGAAACAAGCACGTGAAGTTCTCTGGGACCTTCTATGTTTGGTCCTTCTCTTTTACGCTTACGAAGTGTGGTCTAATGTTTACTAGACATATCGGCACTCGGCAAGTTATGTTAACCTAACCACAAATGCTCTTGATAGCACTAATCAAACTGCTTCGGCTAATGTCAATATATTTGCAACATTGCTCAGCGGGCAACAAGAAGTTTAGTTAGAGTTCGATGAAATGACTCTGTGAATAAACTAAAATTTGTTTGTGTATTTAGCGCAATAAAAATTTTGGACCTTTAACATGGGACCCCAAGTTCAAATCCCGAACTAGCCACTGCATATCTAATATATTTTTGAATTGTAATGTCATGTGAGGGTAAACTTGTTTCATGTAAGTTGTTCTTGTAGACATATCAACCGGTTATTTGACATTCCGTAGTATGTGAGTAACCGGCTGTCTACATGTTTTGCGCGTATCAATTGGCCTGCAACAACTATCCGTCGGTAGTGGGCGGATTTTTGGTTACTCAAAACTCGCAACTGACATATCCAGATTGACCAGTGATGAGGGATGCCAAAAACGGTACATGTAATATTAACTTTCAAACTAAAACCTCACCTAATAATCCACTCTAATGAAATACAATATTCACTTATATTTTGCCAACACGCCTCGCTTATTATCTTATGACATGTGCATTAGAAATGAAGCATAATCGACCTAATTTTATTCTAACTTGGAGTTTTCCATTCTAATTGATTTATGCTATTTATTTGTGTTTACTTGCTTTATTGATTGTTTTTTTCTTTTTGCTTGTGCGTATTATTTATTCAATTTTTACATGGTTTTGTTGATTTATCAAGGTTGGTTGTTTTTTTTAAAGGAAAATGATTTTTACACACCCATCTTCTCTCCATACATATCTATATTTCTAGTCGCTTAATTGAATAAATTAAAGAAAAATCGATGAACAAAAATAAACAAAAGTGTGCTCAAAATGATAAAAGAGGCGTGTGGATAACAGAGATTGATTTATGGAAAATAGGCCAGTTGGCTACTCTGCTCAAAGTATTTTGAACTGAATTGTAAAGGTCATCTGCATTATTGACATCCACTATACTCTTTAATACATGTTAAACTGTTGAATTGTTTTGCCTAACACTAACAGAGTCGTCAGTCTCAGGGTATTCTTCAGGCATTATCCTCTTCCAGAACCAGTGCTTTCTCCACATCAGTATCATCTCTTCGATCGGAATTCCCTTGGTTTCGGGCAGGAACAGGTAAACAAACACGGTCATGATAGTAATCCATCCCGCAAAGAAGAGAAAGATCCCGAATTTGAGCGCGCACAGGAGGGAGAGAAACGACTGCGCGATGATGAAAGTGAACAGAAGGTTCACTGACACCGTAATGCTTTGTCCAGCTGATCGAGTTTCTAGCGGGAATATCTCGCTTGGCACTGTCCAGCCGAGGGGACCCCATGAATATCCGAATGCTATCACGAAGAGGCAAATCACCGCCACCACCAGTACTGAGAATCCTTTAGATAGTTCTTGATTGTCCCCTAACTTGATCCCCAAGATTACTGCGACTATGACCTGTTTTGCATTCAAGGGGAGAGTATTAAGCGTTTAGAAAGCATTTTATGGCTTCCATTAGTTGTTTCTAATTGCATTCTAATGAGGTTTACCTGGCATACAATCATTTGTATTCCACCAGTAATGAGCAGAACTCTTCGTCCCAGTTTGTCAACTGCTGCGATAGATAGCAGTGTAGACGTAACAAGAACTGCTCCGGTTAAAGCAGATGAGTACAAAGCAGCATTTCCCCCGAACCCCATACTTTGAAACAACACGGGAGCGTAGAACAGAATCGAATTTATCCCCGTGAGGATCTGGAATGTCGGCATGAAGATTGCCATGACGAGCTGAGGCCTGTTCCTTCGCTCGAGTATGTTTCTGAACGGGTGCTTTATTGCACTGGCAAACTCACTTGCATCCAACATGTCCTGGAACTCTGCGCTGACGTTTTTGGTTCCTCTGATTCTCTCCAAAACTTTTCTTCCTTCGTCTTTACATCCTCGTTCAATCAAGCTATTTGCTGTCTCGGGCAGACATATTCCTCCAACTGTCATTACTGCAGCCGGTACTAGAGCCAGCCCTAGCGAAAGCCTCCACCCCCATGGTTCGAGCTTTTGAGTTCCGTAGTTTACCATGTTTGCCGTGAAGATCCCAAGCGTAGTTGCTAACTGAAACATCATGTTTAAGGCTCCTCGAAGATGCGTTGGCGCCATTTCTGATAGGTATAGCGGAATAGCCTTCAAGACAAACAAGGAGTTAGAAGAAATCAGTTTTATTTGAACATTTTCTTGCCAGAAATAAGTCATTGCTTCTTCTGTGAATTAGTTACCTGATTTCCAAATCCGATACCAACACCAAGCATGATCCGACCTAAGATAAGCATGGCCAAATTCGCCGCTGAAGCGTTTAGAGTTGCTCCAACGAGGAAACTGATTCCGCCACAGATTATACTTCCTCGGCGTCCATAATTTCTTGTGACCGGAGAAGCCACTAAAGATGCAACTAAACCGGCAAGGTACAGCGAAGAGGTAAACGCTGCGAGACCCTGGTTATCATACTTGCAGTAGTTGTTTTCCCGGGCATGCGTTTTGTTCTTGTACACTGTCTTGAAGAATTTCTTAAGAAATCCATCCATCGACGTAACCCCGCCTAATTACGGTTAAACCAACATTTAGAAGCAGGATTATATACTGAAAGCGAGACAGATTAAGGATCTAAATCTTCTGTGCTAAAATTATTAAGAAAAAAGACCACTTCATTGTGTATAAAACAATCAATAGTTTCGAACCTTTGTGGATAAGATGATGAGTTTCTACCCATACGTTTTGAACTCGAAGTTTCTGAGTGGATTAAATTATTTTAGAACAAACAGCAGCAAGAAATCAGGAAAATTTGCAACTAGATGTTTGTAGGAAAAATTTCAACCCTTTCTCTAATGCAAAACAGGCTCTCAAATCATTCAATTTGTTTTCTGATTTTTACTGGTTTCAAATGGTGATTACGTTGTTCATCATTTTCATGCTGTGATTCCATTACCTCACTTTTTGCATGTTCTAACTTGTATCTCTCTCTTCTCAACCAAAGAATATAGGAGAAGAATTCCCTGTAGTCACAGTTGCAGTATTCCAAATCAATCATACATTGCTATGTGAAAAAAATTAAAACCTCATAACAAGCGTAATTGACTAACAATATCACCACGAGTGTCGTTCCTATGTAGGTGAGTTTTTCAGAAAAGAAACTTAAAAGTGCAACATATTGTATATCCGCTACTTGTGTGTGTGTGTGTGTGTGTGTGTTTGTGTGTTTCTCTCTCTCTCCTCACATGTGAGCAGAGAGAAGCAAGAATTCTTGAAACACCTGTTGGCTGTTGCACTCAAGATTTTTGCAGAAGTTATGATAGCATCTAATAAAGCTGAACTTTTCGCCATTAACTTTGCTTTCATGACACCTTTAGCTTTTCATACGGAGAATTACTTTGGTAGATTACCCCATCAAAGATTCAAAGCCCGAAAAAAATCCAAGACCAAAGAGCCAGCCAACAAAAATGTGCAAACTTACCTGAAATTCCGATATCATAACCGAAAAGCGAGCCGCCAACGGCGGCAACTATGCAGGCAACGATGACATAAAGGGTTAGCCTCCCTTGGTACTGCTCTGCTCTCTCCTTGGCCACGCCGGCCGGTGCGAAAGAACCGCCCGCCATTTCCAAACAGAGATGAGCTAGCTCGTATGACACAGAAGAAGAAAAAAAGAAACTCTCAACCTTCTGGAATGAAAGAACAAAATTAATATCACTGGCTCACTTGGATATTTTTGAATAAAATTCAGAGAGTTGACTGAGATGAAAAAAATAATGTCCCACTTGGTTATCTGTTAGGGAATTCTTACCCTGCACAGGCTTCATTTAATAAGGAAATAAAGAGACTCAGTTTATGCGTAAGCAAAGAAACGAGAAAAATACTTGGTTAGGTTCCGAGTTCGAAACGCTTCAATGTAATAAAAAAAAAGTTTAATTTCTTCTTGTTTTCAGTGGAAATGTGGGAAAAGAGGAGGATTTAAATCTGAATTATAGCTGTTTTTTTTTTGTTGCAATGTTAAAATAGTGACATATCTAACCTTAACATTTTTCTTTGAAACTACGATATTATAATTTACTTTAACCTAAACTAGAAGAAGAATATTCGAATTTTTGATTGGTACAAAGATAAATCATACTTACCTTAACAAATGTGGTTACACTCCGTCTCCTATCCAACTTTACCTTTAATTTCTTAATTTCTTACGTCATATGGATGTGGTATGATGGATCCAAATTTGTCAATGGAAGGTTGGCCATCTTTTCGATTTCTCCATGAATTTGCAATTTTAGTCGTTTATATTGCACCGTACGTTTTATTCTCATCCAAAATGGATGAGTCGGTCATTTTCTTGGTAACTAATTAAAAGTAAGCAACTAACAAATTGGTAGAACGAAATACAATGAATTACCTTGAATATAACATTTGGTTTTTTTTTTCTTTTTTCAACAATGTGATATTTTAAATGACTTTACTTTTTAAAGAGGGATTCCAACACATAGTTCTTTGTCAATTATAATTGGATTTGAGTCAAGCTTTGTTGTTGTTGGTGCTCGAGCATAGTGATGCCACAATTCTCTTTAATGTAAAAAGTAAAAATAAAAACAATGCAAGTTGATTATTTTAGAGTACCAATAACAGTTTCGGTTTTCTGTCGATTATTTTTATGTTGATAGCCCTAAAGTGGTGCATAGATAAAAAGGGTGTTGAATGGGTGATGAGAGGGCTATAAACTCATATCCACCATGTTGAAGAACAAGATAATGAAACTTGATGAGAGAGAGAGAGACAGATCTCAATTCACTTTTATGATGAGCCAATAATACACATGCTTCCTTTTCTTGTATTGCAATTTTCCACTTCAACTGCCTTTGTTACATGTCTTTGGTTTCATATTCGGTGCGGATTCTCAAATATTGTCTGCTCTGTTTGGGATTTGGTTGTACTAAAGTATGATGCTTTGGACTGCACATGAAAAAGGAAAAGATAGAAAGATGCAAGACAAAGAGGGTTTCTTTTTGGTAGCTTTAATGAAAAGGGCTTGAGCCAACAAATATTTAACCAAAAATCATCCCAAAATGTTATTTAACCAAAATGGCTCAAAGTTTAATAAAAAATCATCCAAAACTATTATCCACGGGCCAACAAATATTTTGCCGAGTCCATGCACCACCATAAGGATCAAAACTATTGGCACTATCTTGGGAATGTCTCCGCCACCTCATCTTTTTTTTCCCTTCATCTTTCCTTGAGCCACTTTCCTCATGCCTGCTTTTCTCTTTCCTTGAGTCATTTTCTTCATATCTAATCTTCTTCCCCACCTCCCCATTTTCTTTCCCTTCTTACTTGACTTCTCTTTAAATGAAGCTTTCTTCTTCTTTCCTGATGATTGCCTACTGTCACCTGCAGCAAAATCATGTCCCCACGGCAAGGGATCATCTTCATCATCTAACTGCCAATTGCCCTGTAATTCCCCAATTTCAAAAACAAGCAAATCAAAGTTCAAATCAAAGTTGAAAAATGTAGCATTCATCAAAACAAAACAAACCGACGAAAAAATGTCTGGAAAAATAAAAGAACCAAAACATAAAACTGTTTTCGGAGAACCCAAAACATGATAGTGTTTCTAGACAAAAAAAAAAAACCAAAATCTAGAAACATTGACTTAGATTCCAGAAACAGTGACTTAATTCCAGAAACAGTGACTTAAATTCCAGAAACAGTGACTTAGATTCTAGAAATAGTGACTTAATTCTAGAAACAGTGTTACTTAAATCCAAGAACAATTTATTTTTACTATCCAGAAACAGTGTCCGTCGTTATTTTTGAATAGCATGCAGATCACAAATATTTTTTCTGGAGTAACAAATAATGAACTTCACTGACGAAGAAAAATTAAAAAACAGTACCTTGAATACACTATGAATAATAACGACGATCACATTTCAACGAAATAATACAAAAAATAAATTAAATAGCACGAGGATCTATATTTTTGTTTCAAAGAAAAAGAAGAAGGTCTACAACATGGTTTTTTATTAAACAAAACTTATAACATAGTTTTTTTTTATTAAAACTATAACTTTTCAAGCCATTTTCATTATTTTTCCTTTGTATTAAATCTTCTAAAAATGTTTAACATTTTTCCTTAAAGGACACGTTTGCATTCTCTCTCTTCCTTCTTCATCAAATTACTAGCAGATAGCATTATTTAGTAAGAGATGGGCTCTAACAAAAACGGAATTGTTATTAGCACTCAAAAAAAATAAAAAGCAGTTCATTTTGCATTTCATTTCGGAGTCATTTCTCCAGACTTGAAGAGGCTTTTCTCGTACTGGGGAGTGGGGACTTGATTATGTAATGAACGAAGGTCACGGCTGACTGTGACCGCCCAAGGGACTCGCAAGCAACGTATAAATGATGTCCTCCGCCGCGTCTTGTTTGTTCTTGGAACACGTCTTTATATTCCATTTTTTTTCATGAATCCCCTTGAACGGAAGAAACAGAAACAGAACCTTGAGTGGTTCATTGACCGGTGAACATACAATCTCATTACAAAAATTAGTCAGAATTTTTGTTGCTAATCTAGGATTTCCGAACATGTCATCTACTTTCAATCAAATATTCATTCTTACATATGCAACTCCCAACTTTGAACGGGCTAACCAACTGGATCCAAATCAGCCTCCGCGTCCTCACCATCAAGCATCCCTGCCTCAACCTCGACCTCGGCATCTGCTTCCAACTGACCTCCCTCTTGACCCACATCCGTATCGGAGCTTTGCTTCTGATGTTCATCGGGGATTGGACTTCCACCTTGGGACATGTTGCCGGCTGCAGCAATGCTATCAGTGTCCATTGGCGTCCCTGAGGCTTCACCATCTAATTCACTTGCAGGTGTAGCATTCTTCAGGGAAAAAAAAATATTGTCAAAATTCTTGGGGTACAAGTAATGCTGATACCTCCATATACGTACACATGCATTTACTTGATCTCAAATTTGAAAACAACCTACCCCAAGACAAAAAAGAACACGAAATATAAAACAATAAAGGGACAAAAGTTTATAACATTTTTCATCTCATTTTTTTCAATCTTTAGGCTGAAGATGCGTTGCACAGACCAAGTGTTATGCAGCCATGTAACGTTATGTCTAAATAATAAAGATGTTTCTTTCTAAATCTCATCGGCAAAACACACACACACACAAACATATACACATTATTCATATTATTTCCTCATTTGCATTTTCAACTTTCTACAGGAATCATAGATGTCAACAATAAAACACTACAAATTCAACACAATGCCAATTATATACCTGATTTTCTTCTAATTGATGTGCAACACCTTTTGATTCTTCCTTTTTAGCACGTTTAGACCTGTCATTTGGTTTAGATTGGTATTTAGACCGCTCCTCAGGAGCCAAAAGTTCCAGCGGTACAACTCCTTCAATACCATGTTCAGTAAACTGCAATGACCTCCACACAAGTGGTGTAAAGCTCAGTGAAAATGAAATAATACATTAACTATGCAAACATAGTTATATTCATACTCGAGAAAATCCTTCCAAGTCTTGTCTAGCTGAAAATCGAAGACCTTTCCAGCAATAAACCTGCATGGTGAAATTTTACTATTGGATAAAACAAATCAAATTTTAAGTAGAACACTAGTTTCAACAATTCTAATATTAAAAAGTAAGAGGTAATGCACATTGAATCACATTGTGAAACAGTTGAACAGCTATTAAATAAAATAGCACTCTATATTACCAATGAACCCTAGTCAAAATGCAACCCAACTTTTATCTATATGATTGTCTTCTGATATTGACCCAAAATTCCAGAAAATTTGAAAACTCACTCGGTTATTTTTGTGGTGATACTCAGGTTCTATTCCAGCTGCTGGATCCATCTGTAACTCAAAGAAATTCATCTTACTAAACAGTTACTGAGAAAATAAAAAATCCATAGCATGAGAAGGGACAAGAGTGAGCGCGAGTACACACACACACACAACATGCTAGTTTGGGCATTGAGAAGTAAATAGTACTTACATCTTCAACCAAGGGCTTCCAGTACTCAGTGATGGAAGGTGTTCGAACACGTTGAGGATCAGTTAAAGCATTCTAGACAAGTAAAAAAGAACTATTAAACAATATAACACCATAATTTTCAAATTAATTTTGTGGTCAACAATACTGAAAGGAATATATTGCTACATATTTACATGTTTCTTCCTCAACAACTTGATCTGTAATCTTTGTCTTCTTTATAGTAAGAACTGAACTGATATTCTATGAGTATAAAAGTACTAATTCAGAAAGGACAGTTGGTATGAACCATGAAGAATCAGCAAGATGCTATTAACCTTTTTCTGTTAACAGCTGATAATATAATTATTTATATATACTGTGTGAGTGTGGGGGTGCGGGGGTGCGGGGGGTGTACATTTCCTCGTGATGAGCAACGCCACTCTTGAAAATAAATCAAACTTTTTCTCAAAATTTAAATATAGAATCAGCGAAGCTTGTGAAACATTGGGGGTTGCAAAAAATAATTGCGTATTCAAAACCTTGTGAATGTTTGTCATGTTTGAAGCTAGATTTATTTCAACGATCTTGTCATAAATAGCAATCTAGCGTACCGGATTCTGATCTGCCCACTTCCACAACTGAGATAGTTCTTTATTTCCCATTCTCCATCTCGGCCTACTGTTGAATTTAGGACAAAAAAAAGACCAAAAGGTTAATTAGAATGAGCACTGCAAACTTATTAAATATCTTCACAGGTCACAACAAACAGAAGGCTGATAAAAGTTGGTGAACAATTCAAAAATTTTAATTTGTAGGCATATATGCCAGCAAAAATCCATGAGTTCATCTAGCATGTGAATTTGTTTATTTTTCTGCATAGATCGTAGCTTATTTTAAAATATCCTAAATACCATTATGAAGGTAGGGTTGTCTTTCTCTCAAACCAAACTATTTCGTATATTCAAGTAAGAGGAAACAATCTCCACCACAAGGCAAAACATCTGCACTTGGTCAGACGTCCTCATCTCAAAAACAGTCTAGTTTTGTTTCCTTTTTTCTTAGTGAAAGTGAGTACAGAAGTTTCAGCTGGTATCAGGGCAGCATATGGGTAGCAGGGTTCTGCCAAAAAAAATGTGAAAATCTTATTCCTTCGTACAATATCATTGAGGACCAGTGGAATGTCTTTCATATTTCCAGAGATGTCACCGCAATTTTGACCAATTGCCAAGTTCTTGCTCTGTTATGTGAAATGGTAGCATCACTGGAATCTCTGAAGTTGTTAAAATTCCCATGTAAGTTTTCTATAGCACTGTCTTTAGTATTTCCAGAGATAAAGTTGAGATCTGATGGAAATGTCTTTAATACTACACATCAAAAGTTGAAACAACATACACCAATGCCCATACCAATAACCCAAAACTTCAGAAACAAACAAAAATCGAAACATCAAAATGATGAGTCAAAATATGCATCACTGTTTAGAATAAAGAGATCTAAAACATACATAAAAGATAAACCTACTCCCAAGGCCATGAATAACTAAAGTAGAATTGCCCAGCAGGACTAGAAAACAAAGGATCAATTTACTTCTATCTGCTTCAGTTATTCTTATTAAGACCTTATACAAAAGGAAACAACAAAATTGTTCATTTTTTTTTTCTTATTAAAAACACATTAAAAGGAATAGCAGGACCCAGACAAACATGCCACTGAATTGCATACCGCTTTTTGGCTCCTTCTTGGATCACATTTTTCTCCATTGGCTGCTTCTCAAATGGGGGACAACCGTCACGTTTCCACCAAACCTAAGAATAGATTAAACGCATATTATGCTCAAGAACAATGATAACATTTTCTGAGAATAGCGTGGCCGAGGCCAGATAACACACTCACCCAATTCCTTTCACGTTCCAATATATGCTCAATTTTATTAAGAAATTCCTTCCCTTTGGGTGGAGTCGTCTCAAGCAGCTTTTTGACACGCTCCTCACAAGATTTTATTTCCTCTTTCTGAAATCAACAAGGAAACCTTTAGCAGACATCATAAATTGCACAGATATTCTAAAGCTGACTTTATAGTATCATACAAAACCTTTTGCTATAACCATGTCCAAATGAAAGTAAATCCTCTTTACCAGTTCACAGTGAAAGGTATACTACACAAATTCCTTAATTTTTCATGCTTAAAGAAAATGTAAGCAGTGTCCATTCGCATCTTAATAAAGATAAGATATAGTCCCAAGTACAACTCAATTACCCAGGGACCATCAGTTGCTTTTGAATACAACAAACTTAGAGAATTGCATGAGTAAATTAGCCTTTTTTTACTTTTTGTCTTTTTTTTTTTGAGAAGAAACGATAACAAAACCGATGCAAATGACTGGGATAATACTGCATTCATAAGCGAACACAAGCACGGAACATTGATATTAAGTTACGGGTGAGATCTGATTGTAGTACTCTAATCCACCCTTGTTCCAAATTCCTAACTTTGGAGATAAACAAGGCTAACAAAATCATAACATATTAACATATCTAAGGCATCTCAATGTATTCCATTTTTTTATCAACATCTTTTGTTATAACCAACACCTCCGAGGTAAATTCTCTTTCTAAAGATAGCACCACCTGAGGAAAGTTGTTTTCTTTTCTAATGAAAGCAAAAGAAGGAAGTAAGTTACAAAAGTCAACAAGATAGAACTACAACACTGACCATGCTTTCAGAAGGTAAATCTTTTTCACTTTTTCCCGGGGCCTACAAGAAAATAAGAGTTAGTTTTACCATATTAGAGTACTATAGGGGAAAATAGATCAATCAGAAAGTTGAAAAGGGCCCATTATAACAAGCCCAAAGATTAGGAAGGTGTAATGAAATTTTCCCAAAATCAATATTAAGACCTGTTCAACTCTACCTTCAGATAATCGAACAATATGAGGCACTGCACAAGAATGTGACGTCGGAAACTGGGATCCTTCAACTGTGCTCACCAGAAAACAACATCAAAACTCAAGGATTTGATTCCTAATCAAAATAATGGTCTGCTACAATTAAACTCCAAGTCAACACTCCAGCATTACTAACCTCCAAACCCATCAGTTTACTGCTTGTAAGATATTTTATGCTAAAATTTGCTGCTTCCTCCTCCAAGTTATTGGCATCTCCCTCTTCATCACTTAATGGTTGAGCTTCAAAGGTATTCAAAACAACCTAACAAGACATTCAAGAAAAGAATATTTGAGTGAATAATAAAATAAAGAGAAACTGGCATACCATAAAGATAAATAAAACGAAGACATCAGCAGACTGTTATTACCATTAAACCAGACGTAAATTTCTTCCACTTGGTAGGACCAAGAGTTAAGGAAGGAGGGTTACAGAAGCTTTCCTGAAAATCCATCCAGACAAGTTTTTAGCATAATGAATGATATCACTGATATCAGTTTACAAGAAGAATTACAGAAACAAAGTATGAATAGTTAACAACATTTCAAACTATATAACCTTTTAGCATTATATATAGACACTCCCTAAGCTCAAAATGGAGAAGAGGAAACCATAACTAAAAAGCCTAGCTCTGTATTGCTTCCAAGTTGCATAGTTTACCTGTAAACTCCAAAAGGTTTTGTAAAAGTTGAAATCGATGGAAATTCCTGAAAATTATAAAACAGATAACATATATGCTTAAGAGACCTATACTCACAAGAAAAGTTATACACACTAGATATATATACAGATATATGTGTAATAATATGTTGACATCAACATTGAGAAATCAAGAAACTGTCATTAGGAAGGATGTACCATCAGGGGGATCTTTCTCATATTTTGTCTCGTTTGATGTGTTAAAAACTCCTTTTATATTAACAGCTGCACACAGTAACCATAAGAGCAACATGAATATATAGTCCAACTGAACACCAGGGTCGAGAGCAATTAAATTACAAGTGAAGACAAGGGTTGAAGACAAACAGGTACCTGAACGCTCAGATAATGGGAAAAAGTGTGCCAAAAACATTAGAATTCGTCCACAAAATACCACATCATTTGCCTATGTGTCAGGTTCAAAGAAATTAGTACGCAACATGACTGATGACCATAACAATAAGTTTTTCAAGTAAAATTTAATCATCGAAGTGGATATAGTTTCATCAAATAAGGACTTCTTGAAGTGGTACAACAACAGCTAAAACACTTAATTTCAAAAAACAAAAAATTAGTTCATAAATCAAAAGAGAGAAAAACAATATCAATATGATTGTATACCACATTTTAAATTTTGTTTATCACAATGAAGCAAGGTGAGCAACACAATGGAGCATTGTGAGAAACACATAAGAACCTCCTTAGCACAAATATGCAATGCACCATCCTCAAGTCTATAATGTCAATTATGTAACCACCATTACATAATTATGAGTACAACACATAATAACCTGAGCACCCGTTATTTTCTATAAACATTATAAAACCAGCTTTAAATGTGACTTCTGAATGGCATACCAATTTTTGGTGTTTGAAAAACAAACAAATATCACAATATAGGGGAAAGTTTCAAAAACGAAAGTTGGCTGTAAAAGCAATGATGACTACTATGATTAGTAACACCACCTTTGACAGACGACGAAGAAGTTGATTGCATGTTCTCAACATCACAAGTTTTCCTCGAGCAAAAAGCTCAGGCTGCAAGAGGAGAACCATATAAAGTATAGCAGGATGTAAAAGAGAAGGAAAATGGGAAACTTACAATAAAAAAACAAAACAACGAAAAATAATCTATTGACATATAAAAAGCACAAACCTTTCCTAATATATCTTGTTTACTCTCAATATAACCGAAAACGTCTTTGCAATTTCTCATAGTTGACATTTCTGTTAAGTCTTCCAACAGCTGAAAGATCATGCCACCTTCGACATGTTCTTTCTCACAAAGATACAACACAACGTCTGGTGCATCAGAAGATAAAAGGAGCTGTATAAGGCAGAGGGAGAGAGAAGTATATATGTGGAGATAGAGCAAGAGAGATGCATTCTATAAGACTCGTCAACTTTCTTCTTCACTATAACCAATATTACAAGCCATTTTCCATAGAGTAGCTCTTGTAAGGCAAAGAACTGACCTTAAAAAGTTTATTGTTTACATTAGAGGATATACAGGTCTACAATTGAGAATCAAAAGTCAATTCTGAATTTTGTCAGAAAGTAGTTAAGTGCGATTTAAATGTCAAAAGATAAACCACAAAAATTAATAGCAATATGAATTCTTATCAGAAAAACATCAATGTATAAATTATTCTCAGAGTTTAAAGATTTATGCTGAGTGCACCACAAGAAACATATCGAAATACCAACACAACACGTAGGAATTTTTATATTACAAAGTGTATGAGCTTCTTCTAAAAAGCAAGTCAAGACATTAGATACGTACAACTAAGTGCTTGCAATAGTTTAACAGAAATATGTACAGACCAAGAAGACGTGGAATATGTCCTTGGGCAGTTTCTCCAGCATCAATTGATTGACCATACTGCATTATCTGTTCCCCAGACTGTACTGCAGAAGACTGTGAGAATCTCAAGTTACGCGACATAAAATTACAAATAAAACCAAATGCATAAGAGAGAAAAAAATTAGTACTCGTATTGATGTCAAATATGTAAAGAGGGTTCAGGTTGATGAGGAATCAAGTATATAATCTTCAAAACATATGTAATTTGAAACGTCAACTGCAGAATGTTCCAATTCACAAAGTCAAGTTGAATATCCATTATAGTCAATCTTGACTTCAATTTTCAAATTTGAATCATATGACTGTGATGTGGGGGGGGAATCTATGAAAGCTTTGCCCAAATCCTTATGGATCCTGTTGGAGCAGCCCATGAGTTATCAGAAGTCCACCTAGATTTTAATCCTGTGTTTTGCTTCCTCGTTTATATTATTACTCTAACCAAAAGCTAATTACAAGTCGTTTAAGAATTTGAGTGACCAAAAGGATCAGTTGTAATGAGCTTGGATGGTAAGGTTTAGTAAAAACATATGCAAAGAAGGAAACAGGGTCTAATTACTTCAGATTTAGATAGAATACATGACTGTGACGTCAAATAAGCATAAGGCTTTTTTTAGCGTGTTACAAACATTAATTTCCTGTGGATGACCACCATGCTAACATATGCAGGAAAAAACTAGAAATGCAGTATACGTCAAAAGTATAATCAACTAATCAAAATATTCTGTTCACAAGTACAAGAAAGAGAAACATACCACCAGTTCCTGAAGCAATGTCCGAAGGATATTTTCTAACAATTGATTCTCATCTTGGACTAACTTTGTTTGTTTCTGTCATGATGAAATCAATTGGCTCAATTTTATTGACCAAACAACAACATCCGGAAAAAATAAAGACTCATTGGAAAGCAATGCTCCCCAGAACACCAAGGATAAAGCCTAGAATCAAGTAAAGGACTCATTGGAAAAATTAGAAATTGGAGTCTTTATAGGACAAAGGTAGCAAAAAAAAGTGTATCCAAATGTAGCAAACAGAAAGAGAATGAAATCACAACTATATTTCAGTCTTCAGAAGCAAAGCCATAAATAGCTAAGCATGCATTTACACAAGACTTAATCTTTGGGAAGCAAAAAATATAAATAAGAACCCTGAACATGAAGGATCTATAGTTGTTACCTGAGGTTGTATAACTTGTTGAACTGTCTGAAGGGCAAACCTTTCAGGTGGGCCGGGCTGCAATATGGCCGTCCTGAACACTTCCTGAGAATAAAAACGGAAAGAAAAATTAACCGTACTTGACAGAGAAGACAAATAACAATCAAAATTATAACTGTGATGAAACTAAGGCTAACCATGTTAAAGACTTCAACCAGAGTGCTGACACTGAAGCCAACGACAAACAGTCCACTTTCCTCTCTGTCAAACAAAGCCTTCCCAAAAGCTCAATTAAAATGATTTCGAAAATATTCTGCAGCAGAAAAAATAAAAGTATCGTCTACAGAAATTAAACCAGCAGTGACATTTGGAACTGCATGTTAGAATGTAGAACAGGCAAAGACCCAGGAATGGAAATGCGGCGGGATGAAATTCTAAGCCAATTTTCCTCGGTTAAAAATTATACAGTGCCCTTTGTTAATATGAGATTGCCCCAATTTTATGGAACCTGTTAATTCCTTAATCTGCACATTTAATTGTTTGGCTTTTCCGGTCACCCGCTTTTCGTTAGAACAAAAGCATCAACGAATCAACAGGCTTTACACTGCGAAAGAAGTTATTCAAAGACGGAACTCCATCGTTTCGTTGTCCATTTGAATCTTCAGTGAATACTACTCTCACTCTGTTTTCACTTTTCAGAAGCTATTACAAATTGATTACAGTTGAAAATTAACAAGCAGAGAAAAATCGCTAAAAACCATTCACTGAACAAGTTGGAAAATTTCGAATTCATCTGTTTGTAATGGCAACATCCCTAAATCCTCAATACGCAAATTCCTATATTAGAGAACGAAGCGGAATTAAAAATAGAAGAGGCAATAAATCACTTACCCGGCAGAGTTCACGGCGGCGGGGCCAGTTACGAGGAGAGAGTCGTGCTTTACGTCCGGCGGCGACCCGGGGAAGAAGAAGAAGTTGATGTTGTCTACCACTGTAAAATCCAGTCCCTCCTCTTTTTGCCGTCACAGGCTTCGCCAAATTATGTGGATAAAAACACCCTGAACAAAAAGAAACCTACATGTCGTTTTTTATATTTGACGGAAATTTTTCAAGGGCATTATGTGGCAGAGGCAAGCCGATCCACTCGTCTCCGGTGGTGATTAGTTTCACTTTTCCGATGCGGAGACACTTCGCGGTCTTTACCAAAAAGAAAAAAAAAATACTTTTTACATTCGTGTTTGTTGATTAGTTTAATTTCTTCCTCTTCTATATCATTTGTTGGTTTTTTTCACAAAAAGAGAATATTGTTGGATAAAAAATAGTGGTTCAAGGAGAAAATGAGAAAAGTGATGAATTGAGTTTTTTTTTTTTTTAGAAAAACAGGATCAGTTTGTGGCTTTGACGGCAATCCATCTTTTTTGGAGCTGGAAAGAGTCACGTAGACATTTCAAGTTTTCTCTGACCATCATCTTGTGATTCATCAGCGCCAGAAATCGAACTCAGGACATGTCATGTAAAAGTAATTTGTATATTATTAGTAGATGCTTAATTTCTTATGCTCTAAAACATATAAGAAAGAAGTGAGAAACGACCCCAGATACTATAAATAATATGGACGGGATTTAATTTTTATTATTTTGGACTCGAACAAAGGACTCCAGTTCCTTGATAGTCTTCCAAAGATTCTCAAACACAATGATCTCATAGTTGATGGGGCCACTATAGACCGAAGAAGAATTGACAACCGCAATGACAAGCTTGAAATTGGTTCCCTCCACTATTTAGAACTGTCCCCGAACCAACTTTTGCAACACCAGTTTTTTGGCATAAATCTTGTTGTACTTGGAGATAGCAAACTCCACAATCTCCCTCAAATGTGGGTTGCTCAAGTTGTCAATAGAGAAGTACCCACCCCTTAGAGAACGGTACTTGGGAGGGTAATTGTGCTCTTCTCCTCCTCCTACTCCATACACGGTGGCAGCAACAGAAAGATACAACTAGGCGGTGAGGACTAAGAGGAGGCAATTAAGGCGATACATGTTCATCGTTAATTTCGTGTTTGTCTCCAGAAAAAATAGAAAAGTAAGTGATCGGATCATATTTATATATATTTTTACATCAAATTCACTCGTCTTTTCTTTGTTAGTTCGTTATATTTTGAGCT
>JAOTRO020000034.1:1394664-1405688 GCA_028566515.2 Pyracantha coccinea | reverse complement strand
TCATCAAACTAGATATGGACTTGGACTTTAGATTTGGTTGTGGGTTACTTATGGTTTTGGGGTGACATTGATTCTCATCAAAGTGGAGTTTAATAAGTTGTTCAAGTGCAAAACAAGAAGTTGAACAAGTAACTTCAGTAACAATGACAGAGCTGTCTGGAAAGTAAGTACCAAAAAATTACCATTTATCATATTGAATCCAATCCGATAGTGTTCTATCAATTTATTTTAGTCCATCTATGTATGCACTTTACTTATTTCATATTGTTCAGTACAATTAGTATGAATTTCAATTCAGTATTCACTGCTTTTATTACTTGATGTCTTTCTTTCTTCCTGAATAAGTGGTTTGTTGAGTATAAGTAGTTTATATTATATTAAACCTCATCTCAGTAGCTTCTGGAATAGGAAATGTATTTCAGGTGCGTGGCCAATGGTACGGTAGGAACTTAGAAGAGCTGAGGACGTATGTTGCGGATGTAAAGAGCTTAAAGCTAGAAGGGCAACGAGGCTTCCACACTCATCTGTGGCCACGGGCGTTTCATTTGAGGAGGCAGAAACAAAGATTGGCGTAATGAGGGTGTTGTGGGATTCGAACATGACTTTGTTATATCGTCCTCAATGAGTTATATGCAGGAGAGAGGTTAAATGCCCTCGGCCTCAGTAGAACTAGAAGTCCTGTTATAACAGCAGAGATACTATTGTACCATCTTGTGATTACTTGGACCTCTTTATGGTATGTTTTTGTTGATTTCTAAATTTTGTAGCCTTGAAAAAGTTTTAATTTATAAGTAAACACTTCAAACTCAATAGTTTAGGAAAAAACCAAAATGTCTTGAATCGCCCATGGTGGCTCCCATGGCGCCAGAGACGATTGCCATGCACCCATATCCCCGGTTGATGTGTAGAGATAAAAATCACTAGATTAAAAAGGAAAATTCCTTTCAAATCTCATGAGGTTGAAACCAGAAAAGGATCCTAGCCGGATCCTTTTCCTAGAGATCCTAGGGATTCCGTGATCGTGACCGTTAATCGTACATCGTGTGGTCATTTTTTTTGGTACTATTTATTTAAAATTTAAAATTTTGAAATGATTTTTGATCGTACGATGTACGATGAATTGTCACGATCACAGAATTCCTAGGATCTCTAGGAAAAGGATCCGGTGAGGATCCTTTTCCGTTGAAACCAAGTTAGGAACGTACAACCAGTGTTTAAAATATGAGTATCTAAGAAAATATCGATATGTAATAGGTGAAAATATTGATGGGCTTTCGATGGAAGTGTTGAAACTTTAAAATAAAACTTGAATTGTCAAATATTGGTTTGAAAAAATTATAAGACTTTATCCAATATTTAACAGATGTGTCATAAATATCGACAATATATGTCGATTTTAGTCAAGACTTGAGAGTTTCTCCGATATGAGGTGAAGTTTTAAACTTCACCCTCCATTTCCTTATCTTTCTCTAATTTTTTGGATATTTCCATAGAAATATTGACCGTATGAAGAAATTTTAGACTCTTACGTACAACAACAGGCTAGATAGAGGGGGTTAAAACCCTCTTCCACCAACGTTACAAAGGCAAATGCAAGAGATTTGCAATTCCCTATTTGAAAAGCGTCTCACAAATCTGTAATGCTCGTGAAGGGCTTTCATAAAACCCTAATCCCCCTTCATGTAACTTATTTTTTTTGCATGGGAAAAAATGTGTCAATTTGTCCAAGAACAGTGTCTCGTCTCACAAGTAGATTGATGGGTGCAAAAAGAACGACCGTTATCTTTGATCAAAACACGCATACTCATCTAAGTGTTATGAATAGCTAAAAAGTGTCTGGGGATGGTTTGTTTTTGTTTCCAGAATACACAACCAGCAATCGAAAAACCGCAACAAAATAAGAACAGCAACCAAACCGGGCACATCAACTCTACTGAGATGCCCATAGAAGTTTGCATTAAGAAAACCATAAGTCTCGCCTATTTCACAAGTTTATTTAAAGATGATTTGGCATGCCTTTTGACCTCTCAGGCATGCATGCAGAAGCACCATCATCCTAAAATCACTACCCAAATTCACTCCCCAAATTGTTCTGTCTGTCAACATCAAAGTCATCTTTACAGGTTGAAGTTCTTCCCTTTTTAGGGTGTACTTAAATATTTGGCAGAAACATAATTTTAAGCAGTTTGAGCCAACTATTTATATCTATTCTTCTGGGTGAATCAGAAACCTCACCAGCCGGCTAAAAGTGCCGTATTTCGCTTCCTCTCGAAGACAATCCCTAATACCGTTATCTCTTTCTTTTTTTCCCCTTTTCGGTCTCTTTTTATACAGAAGAAATTTTGAATAAGCTTAGGATAAGATCTCGAAAGATCAGGAATTTCTTTCTTACTTTCGATTATGCAGAAGCCCACTCGAAGTAATGGCAACGGGAGCCTCTGGTGGTGGTCCAGTTTCCGCAGCCAAAGAAGAAGCTCCCTTGCTTTGGCCCTGGCTTGCGAACCATACCTCTGCTGCTCTTCACCCCACAGAAACAGAATGGGTGATGATAATGGAACACGGGAACACCCATCTCCTTCAGTTTCAGTGGGTGGTGTGGTGGTGACATGTGCTCGGGGGATTGCTTCATTGTCATAGGACGGTCAGCAGTCTGCCAGACCAGTGAGTTTGTGATCGCGAATTTGAAACCCCTGCGCATGAGAAGAGAAAGTAGGCGAGCGGTGTTTTTGGCATCATCCAGGCCACAGTGAGGACGGCCCTGCCATGCCAAGCCTGCCATTTGAACTGCGTCCTTCAAGTTGCACCTAGCACCACCAAAAACCTCACAGAAAGGGACCTTTAAGTTGATCCATCTATCAAGAGAAAATCAACAGGCAAACATGAGACCATATTCTGATGTGTTTTCCGTACATATTAAACTCATAATAAAATTTATTTAAAACATATTCTTATATTCACTACACATAACTCCATTGAACACTAGTTTCTTTTATCTGCATTTCTTACCGGTTAAAATACGGAGGCTTTCGAATTTTCTTGAATCGACATTCGGATTCCAACATGACCCGACAGTCCCAGTTTGACCATGTCACAACAGCAAAGTTGGTGTTTTTTATTCCCTTCTTCTCAAGCCATTTGTCATGCCTTAGGAGGGCCTCGCTTAAGGTAACTCCTCTATCCACCTGCCAATACCCAATACCCATATTCATCATCAATAAATTTTGAGGATCATAGTAAAGGAAGAAGAGAAACACTAATAACACAATTTTACGAAATAAAGTTGTAAATTGCCTTGCATCACATACAGTACTCAAAGAATGTGGTGAGCTCTAGAGACTTAGATGATTCTAACTTAATAAGTACCCACAAAACATGCCGTTACATTACAACAAGAAAAACAAATTAAAATACAAAGGTCTCGTTTGGTATAGTGGATTGGAATGGAGAACCCTTTCAATGTATATTGAAGGTAGCGGATAATTACTGACATGCATCAATATTGTCCCCACCTTAACCACCTAGGCCCAATCCCTTGGGTGCTATCAAACCCAAAGGACCTCAGGTGTGGGTTTTATCTCAAAAGGCCTCGGTGCAATTAGAAGTGGAACACCTAAATTTAAACCTTAGATTATTGTTGTCCTTCTCGGATGTGGGACTCTCTTCCCACCCATCTTGGATTGTATCAAGCCAACCCTTCACACCAACAAACTTCTCCCTTCTCATCCTCCCATTTTGGAAAGGATTGGAAAGGATAACATTTCTTCTGGAGTAATCTTCTCCTATCCCCAAGTTGGCCACAAACATTACATTTCTTCTTTCAGAATACCTTGAAAATAGTGACTTATCCATTCCAATCCAATCCTTTGTACCAAACACGGCCATAGTTTCATATAAAACTCACTTTCAGAATCAAAGCCACAAAATGCTTATGCAGTCTTTGAAAGGGAGAAACATAACAAATCTTCAAAATTAACAACGTGAAATCATTTATCTATTACTGTTTTATAAATGGACACCCCGGCAACCTTGAGCATGAAAATGACAAAATGTGCTTTACTACCACAAGTCTTAATGGCACACAAACACAATCCAGAATTACCAAATGGTGTATAGTATCATATAAAAATGGTCAGAATCGTCTAACAAGGAATTTACTTTACTCCAACCACTGTAACACTTGAGAACTATTCTAATCACATCCAGGTCATCACCAAATCCACTTTCTAACATAAGCACCAGAGGGAAAAAAATAAATAGAGAACATTAAGTCCACCCAAGCAAGGGATAAACAATGTCCCTTAGCCAAAGATCAATTAACCATGTCCCGACAAAAGAATAACCTTCTATATAGAGAATTAGATTATAATACTAGAGTACAGTCACCTACCAAAGGCCCCAACCCTAGAAGAGTAATCCCAATAGTAACAGAAAATGCATCTAACCCTACATGTCTTGTTACAGTGAAGAGAGAAGAAATCTTCAGCTTGAGATGAAAATCAGGGAGAAGAAAGATAGAATACTTCTTAGAGCCGTCTAACCAGCTTTTTAGGTAGAAAACCACTTTAATACCGAGTGAGAGATTTTCAGTGCTTGGCTGTTAAAAAAAAACTCATTTTGTAGAACAGCGCTATAGCATCAATCGCGAACTCAATCTACCCTTTATACCAGTTACTCCATTTCAGTCCCCTTCAATGCTGTATCTATAGACACGTGGGCAAGTACATTGAAGCTTTAAGATGCATGTTTTCAAGCATGGTCGCATCAAAATCTTCCATGCAGCCACAATGAGAACCACTATATATTCTATGATTCTATCATGAATTACAGTCCACCACTTATATAATATTTGACCTAATTCAATCCAAGGTGATTGTATAAAATTTATCTTCACAGTCACTATAGGATTCAAAGTAATCAGCAGTTTATCATCATCCAAATTCTTCCAGAATTGAACTATACTAAATAGCAAAGTCATGCTGTGCCAATAGCATATAAGATGTATAAAGAGCATGAGCATGATTATAGCTTATGAAAGTACCTACCACAACAAAGGTGCATATTAAGGAAAAAAATAAAATATTTACTAAGCATAGGTGGAACTATTATTGACAACTTTACAGTTGACAATGCTAATTGAACCAATAAAAATCCACAAATTACTCAACCAACATTCCTATCTTTAACAGTTGCAAATATAACATCGACGTAAAACATATGATGGACCCATAAGATGTTTCACCTGAACGTATCATGTCAGACAATTAGGATAATGTCATTAAATACAGCCTCTATGAAGTCTACACAGTATTTTGTTCCTATGGATAAATAAAGGCAGGCTCAGTTCAGGACAAACCTGAATTTGCTGGATTCCTGTCAGATCCTTGCAGAAATCACTCAAGAGTTGGTTGCATGTTGGTCTCACATAAGTCTGAAAACAGGCTTCCAGTTGGCCTGTCATGCTACTCACTATCACAGATGGAAACTCGATTATCTCTTGGGGATGGGGATTTCTATCCTTATCGCAGGTAGCCTCAAAGTCTATTACCACAAAATACTGAAAGTCTTGGAACTGGAAGTCATTTGGGTAACTTTGAGCAAACATATTGAATGGAACATAATGAAATCGATTTTCCATGGGAAAGGGATAAAACTGGCTCTCAAAAGCATTCATCTGGCACTGTTGCAACTTTTGAGAGTCATTATGGAAAGTTGACCAGTATCCGAAATCATGATGGTAGGTAGGTTTGTTGTAACATCGAGTTGGAGGTTCAAGAAATTCGCTGCCCAATGGACGGTCTGATTCAGGAACATCCCCAACTGGATGATTACTAATTTCATCTTTAAGCTCTGGAAATCCTTCAATGGGATACCCATTACATTTGAGGTTGTCCGGGAATCCCTTGTGGAGGCATTTTAAGGAAGCCTCGCAGGTCCTTTCCATATCTTCTGCAACAGGAAAGAAAGAAAATGAGACGGAACACAAATACCAAGTCATTGGATAACTGGCATAAACCATAACAAATCAAACAACAAAGAATAGACAAGAGTTTAAAGTGTTTGCATAACAACATGCAGTATTGCACTGAAATGAAAGCATCTATAACTTTATAGATATGTTACACATGTTTTGTGTACTTTAGTAGAAACTATGTTCAACTCCGAGAAAAAGAGGTTTAAGATGCAAATGGTTAAATGGCCACCGATCATCATCATCATCCAAGAACACAAGGTCCAATCCTTCAGAATCAGGAGAAACCTACTCTAGTGGGTTCAGAGTCCTCTTCAAAGGTCAAATATTTAATTTTCGATCAAATTGTAACATGTAAAGCTGCTAAACTGAAAGAAAAAAAACAACTTTTACTAATATCGTAACCAAATGAGACAAAAGCAAGCAACATAAGTTGCAGTGTGGAGGAGAACAACTAGGTTTTGTGAAACTTCCATCAACTTTCAATGTCTGAAAAACAGACAAGAATAACAGAGGCAGGAAAGAGAAAGGAGAACTGCATCTCTCAGGATATCTAGCTTTTTCTTTTTTGCTCTTTATTATTTTCTATTTACGCCTACACTCAGTATAGAATTTCTGGCAAAGGGTACGTCTTAATTGAAAAAAACGAATAACACAGAAAAATAGTTTCAGCATCAATTGCATTCATTTCCATTTGTCTTCTTTTTTCAATTATTAGTACATCAACTGCATGGTGGAGGTTACCCACACCTGAGGGCAGGGCAGAAAGCAATCCATTGGAGCGATCATGGGCACTATATCCCAAATTTCCAAGGTTGCTCTAAATCTCTAAATCGCAGTTCCTGGATTTTTCAAAAAAGATAAAAAGAAAAAATAAACATCAATTTGCATCCTTTCATTTTCGCTTCTTCTTAACTTAATAGTAAGCAGCTACATGATTGAGGCTACCCCTTCCCCCTCCCCATAAATCCATAGGCCGATCAAAATACCGCCGGGGTATCTAGGCTGCAATTCCTCTCTTCCAAATTACTTAAACTTTCACTTAAACAGGGCTGAAAAGGACTACGAGGAAAGTAAAAGCCAAAACATAGGAGAAAGTGAAACAGGAATTAAAACTTTTTAAGGCCAGGCCTGAGTGGCTACTAAGTGGGTTAAAAGAAAAGCAGTGACACATCGTAAAGGTGGATACAAATGCTCGGTACAATGTCTAACCCATAATTATTGGCAGGGTAGCACGACTGAAATAATATATACAGCAATATTCTCTTGTAAATTTATGGCATAACATGTGACCAGAATGTCAATTTGAGCTGCCTATTCAAACAAGGTTTCACCTGATTAATGGTCCAGATTGACACTCAAAATATAACATGCCACATACATGTTGGCAAGAAAAAATATACCTCTGTACGAAATATCTCTCCGTGTTGATCTCATCATTGCTCAAATAATATATACAATTTAAGGTAGTGTAACTGACTAACTGGACTGACATCAAAGTAAATAACTATTGTGAAAGTGAAAAATACTAATATTTAGATGCTTTCAACATAATTTTCTACATAGCTCAGTTCATGGGATTTCTACCACCATTTTCCTGCCTTTAGTATGTTTCACCATCTAACCCTCATTGTTTGCTAATCCTAGAGGAAAACAGCAACGTTTCCAGTTTTCCCATTGGTTACATTTACCATTCATTGCAGCATACAGGACCATGGTTAACTTCCATTGAAGCATAGCAGCTACTTTTTCTAATGACCACTAACTGATTGTTGTCATAATTTAGTAATCAGAAATCTTGCCAAAAAAGATTTCAACATATTTGCACCAGAAATCAGTTCGGTTATGCAATGTACACGAGCTTCAAGGGGTCAATGAATTTCCAAGCCACTATGTAGAGTCATCAGTTATACTAAACCTCATTATTTCATAAGAAAATCTAATACACTAAAATACCAAAAAACTAATTGGTAGGTTTCTCCCAAAGAAAGTACAGCTGCGATGGAACCTTGATCACAAAAAAAATTCTCCCCCGACTGGACTTACCTGAATTGTACAATTACAACTAAAATTGAAGAAACCTACCCCTAAAAGTTTTTTTCCGATCATTTTGTATGTTTAGATAAGATGAAGAAGACGTGGGTTAGGCCAACGGTCAGGGCAGTGAATCTGTCACTTGCATGGTTGCACCCAAGTTCGGCTCTTGCACTCGGCAAATTAGAATTTTTAGATATAGCTTTGTCAACAAAAAAGAGGGCAAGATGAAAAGTTTCATTGCTGTCTGAATTTAAAACAAACCGATCAGCATTGGCATCTCAATTCAAAACTAGAAACATCACGGCGACAATATGCTACGACATTCATCCCCCTATAAATTCAGAGGCTACAATCATTCTAAACACTCCCAACAGCCCAGAACACCATACCCCATTATCAAAAGACTTCTACTTTACCCCAATTGCATCCAGTCAACCTAAATTAAATCATACAACACCAACCAAACTGCTCCCAAACACTCCAAAAACACAAAAAAAAATTAAAGCCCACCAGAAAAACAAATTAATTATACCATAATTCTCCATCAAAATTCAATTCGACAGGCACAAAGTTCACAATGAGAATTGAAGCAGTAACTGTGAGATCAAATTTCTTAAAAAAATCAAAAGTTCAATCGAATTTCCCACTAAAAAAAATTGTAAAATCGAACCTTTTTGTTCAAGGGCCATCATGATCTTGTGTGTAGTTGAGATCCACAAGCAAGTACATCAGATCTTCGTCTGCAATTCCCACCTACACCAATCCAAAATAACCCCCAAAAAAAAATCATCCAAATTAAACCCAAAATTAAATAACCCAAATTAAGCCAAAAAAATTAAATAAAAATCTAGAGAGAGAAAGTACCTGGTTGGATTAGAGAGAGAAAAGTACCTGGTCTCATACGTAGTTTTGAAGATGGAAAGTATTGGGGAGATGATTGGGGCCCACGTATAAACTGCCACGTGTTATGGTGCAGATGTGGGTTCAGAGGAGGATTCTCTTCGAATTGGGGATCTGGCGTATCTTAGTTGTTTATCGTATATTATGCGTTCAGTTTTCGTTAAATACTATTTGAATTTAATTTTAAATAAAATATCAAATAATTTCTAATGAATGACTAAGATTCTAAATCCGGATGAGATCCAATTCCGGTCGTTTGAGTCAGGAGTCAGGACTATGAGAGAGACCCAGCGGGAGTGCCCACTAGATATTTTTCTGTTAGTGCGCTGTAGAGGGAAAATCTATGGTGAGTCAATCCTGGCCGTCGGGTTGGCTTACTTTTTTAGGATGTGTGGATCGGTTTGACAATGACTTGATTGAGAATCTTGGGGTATCTAAAGGGTGGGACCTCTTGTGGATAAACTATTTCTGTATAATTCTCCAAATATGCCCTTAAAATAAACTAAAATTCTACTTCGACCCCCATATTAAAAAGTTCATGGCAAAATATTTTTAAATTTAACATGGAGAGTTAAAAAAAATTGGTAAAGACTAAGTAATTTTTTTTTTTTTGTAGAGCGATAACTTTAATGAGTTGAAAAGTTAGTTGTTAGAGAAAGAAGAATCGAAAACATAGCTGAATGCATAGACATGATTGTTTTCCATCGATGCGATAAGGTCGTATATGCAAATTAAGGTAGTTAATTAAAAAATATGAGGAGAAAGTTGGTACAAATTGAACTCTTTTTTATAATTCAACAAATAAACTTGTCATTTGATGAGAAATAAATCTTCATCTTTGTTCATTGTACAGAATGAAAATTGTCTCGATTGTATTTAGTAAATAAAAGAAATAGATTTCATTTAATGTAGTTTGGATGGAGTTTCATTTTGGTCCACATTGTTTCCACAATTGCAATTTTAGGCCTATCCCTCGCTAGTTGTTGAAATTTAGGTAATTGCAAGTCTCGTGGATGACAAGTTCAACACCCAATGGCTGATTTCGGCCGAAATAAATGAAAACTTAGCCAATAGCCATTCAGAAAAGCTCAATTGGTAAGACATAACTGGTTGTCTGCTTTACACTACTGAACAGACTCCGCAAGGAAATAATACAAACTAGAAAAATCTTCAGAACAAAAATTAAAGTGAAACAACATGGCGATGCAAAACTAAAACGCTTTAAGTGAGCCGATCTTAGGTCTGGATCATTATACCAATGTCGACTGAGGCCAAATTGCGTTTCCGACAATCAGGATCAACTCCAGCAGTTTATCGGGAAATCGCAGTGTTGAGAAAAGTATGGACAATCAGGGTCCCAAATTTTGATCATCAGACTAACCTAGATTAAAATTTCTGACCATGAGGATCGACTCCAACAGTTTCTAAGGAGATGTCAATGTCACGATGATGGGAAGCACGAGCAATGCTTATTCGAAGAAGAATTCTTGCAGCTGGACAAGCTTCAGTGCCAACTGTTGCTGATCCGTCGACATTAGATTTTCCTGATGTCACAGCAATAGGTTCCTTGAATGTCAGGATCGTTTGCTTCCAGTGCGTTTTGGGAGTATACGGGGATGTTGACAAAACAGCCGGCATTTCTTTGCAGAACCTGTTGGTAAAACCAGTCTCAAACCACAACACAACTCCAAAACACCAGGTTGTTTCAGACTCCACATCAGTTAAGCTGCTAGCTGCACCGCTGAAGTTTGGTTCCAACTCAACACTTGCAGTAAAATCGACTTCATCCGGCTTCATTGTCACCAAGTCAAAGCTCTGTGAAACAAAATCAAGGAAAATCATTGTCCACCAAATTAGTCACTGGTCTGCATATATAGTCCAACCAGCTTCTGCGCACATTCTATTTGCCTTAAAATCTTCAACTTTGAACACACTCCAATTCGTTGTTCCCAGAATACGGAGCTCAAATTTATAAATTCAAAATAAATCTCAGTTTGGTACATCATTAAATGTTCCATAAATTCAGAACACAAAGGGCGACAGGTCCATCACAAAGTCATGCTTAAAACCAAAACCAATTGAAGACCTGATACATTGTGATATGCACACATATCACAAA
>JAOTRO020000034.1:1346997-1357204 GCA_028566515.2 Pyracantha coccinea | reverse complement strand
ACGGTATATATGCGAAAAAGTGGTAACAAGTCAAAGGAAAAAAACATAAACTTTTGGATAGCGATTTTGACACTCATTTCAAGTGTTTTGCACTCCAAGGGAGGAGTGCAAGAGATTCAATCGAGCGTGAAAATCACTAACCAAGTTTTTTTCCGAACAATGTAACAAAGATTTAAAGCCAAATGTCAATAGAAAAGTTGTAATCACCAAAAAGGATACAATGAAGAGAGTAAAATTGCTGATGGAATTGGCAACAATATGACCGCAGAGGGTGCTGAGGCAGACATCAATTACCATACCTAAACATGTATATATAAACCTGTCAAACAAAATAGGAACTGATGATTTTCTAACAAATGCAAAATATAACAAGATTAAAGAAAAACTGCAAGTAGCCTCTGACCCTTAAGTCTAGAAATCAAACTCTGTAAAAACCAAAATTAGGGAATGCATAAATCAGAATCTAAATCATATTGATTTGGTTATTCTGCAAGAGAAAAAATTATCACAAATTCAACAAGTTAGTAATATGGGTGTAAATATAAATTTACATAATGAATTGGGTTTGTGAGGGTTGTTTATGCAGTAAATTTGGGTTTAAAAAGATATTGATAGTTTAATTAAAAAGTTGAGTGTAAAGAGAGATTATATGGATTCAAATAAAAATTTCCTGATGACATAAGAGCTGGAACCTATTATCCACGATTCCAAGCTGAAAGACTTGTCGTCAACCTTTTGAAAGTCCAATTAGAAACTGTTGTCCAAAACCCTACAAGTAAGTTAGGGTGACTCGAGTAAGTTAGGGTGAAAACTAAAAACCAAAAATTGAAAACTCAAGATCAAATTTTGAAAACTCAAGAAAGTAGTTTTTATTTTTTGATTTTTTTTGTTTTTATTTTTTCTGAAAACTAAAAACTGAAAATAGTTACTAATCAAGATTTCAATTTTTAGTTTTTTAAAAAGGTGAAAGCAAGAAATGATAATTGAAAACGAAATTGATTATCAAACAATTTATTCATTTTTAAGTAAACACTTGCATATTGTTGCAGGGCAAAATCTAGCAGCCAATTGCTGGCTCTGAATAACCCGCCCATCACTATGTTCAACTCCTCTATAACATAATTGGGCGGGGTTGTGCATGAGGCGAGTGACATTCCTAAATCTGGAATTGCTGGTGAAGCGTAGATGGCAAGCAGTTATATGGATACGGTATTTTATCCGTATACGTTTTTTCAGCTGTCGCAAGAATTGTATGGGAGTCATCCTCAGAGGTACTTCCGCAATGACCTTCCCGGGGAATTCTACTGTACTCCGTGCGGGTATTTTGTTTACCTAGGAGGATCCTTGTCGGATCCCCTTTGTGAGAATCCTGGGATCCTCCAATCACATCCGTTCATTGTGTGGTCAGAAATCATTGTAAATGTTTGTATTCAAATTGAATATAAACAGTACCTACAAAAACTGACTACATAATGTACAATGAACAAATGTAATTAGAGGATCCTTGAGATCCTCACAAAAACAAAAAGGAACCCCGGGATCCTCACAAAGTGAATCCCCAGGATCCTCTCTCTCTTTGTTTACGTTGGACTTAGGGTACCGTTTGGTACGCAGACGGGACGGAAAGGGACGGGACGAGACAAAACGGAACGGAGGTTCCATGTTATGTTTGGTACGAGCAGGATGAAACGGGATGGTTGTTCCGTTCTACGTTTGGTACGCGCTGGACGGAACGGAACCAAAGGATTAAATGACTCATCTGGAATCCACCAGAAAATGAGAGAATTCTGAAAGACTATATTGATTAATCTGGAATACAAAAGATGATCCTTAGAACAACACATATGTTGCCTATTTAGTCTATTTGTAATATACCAGATTAATTCTACATATTGAATGCTATTTAAGTCATAGCGTGTAACTCATGACCTCTTGGTCTTCTCCTTGCGCCTATCAAGCTGTGCTTCAAATTCCTCTGCTAAACGTTCTACGTCAGAGTGTGATGGTAATCTTGGGGAGTGAGGAGTGTTTACTCGAAAAGTGGCTATACCGAAACACTAAGGTTGAACGACATGACCGTTACGTTCAATAATGTAGAGAGGATAGCAAACACAAGTTGTACGGGAAAATATAGGAATGGGGATAACAACACATAATTATATGCAAAGAAACTTAAAACGACTCGAGTAATTGAACGTAGAAAAGGGACCATGATGGCTCCTCCAAGTCAACAGGCAGATACATTCGATGAGCTATGCTTTGATGAAGTTTCTGCTTTCCAAAAACAAAATACGGTGCAACCCTAAGTTAACATATGAACAAAAGGATCCTTCATCTTAAGTCAAAAGTCAGAACAATATACTGTATTAGAATTACACCCATAGAATGCTTTCATGGGAAAATTAAGATTCTATTGGTTACAAGAGTTTTTATAGTTAACTATCAATAAAGCTGCTTACAAACTCGGGTTTACATCTCTCCGCATTCAGCAATTACACAGGCTAGTTTAGGGCGATTGTTGGGTCCCGTAGCCACATTCTCAATCTTCCTAACAACCAAGAGACCATCTCCAAGCACTCTCTACATAAAATTAACAAAAAATAAAACAGTTTGTCAGTACTACCAAAAAATTGGAAGGTTAAACCTAAAACAGGTGATTTAGAGCTAAGTAACAAAAGGATAGAAGATCAGTGGAAATTCCTAGGACAACTTATGTTTGTTTGCATGCTCACGGGTGTGTGGAATTTTGGTTCCTAGAATCATTTTACGCAAAAAGTTTCACAGCACAAAATGACTTGTATCTGCTCAGGATAAGTATTATCAAATTTTCATTCTGGATGGATGCATGGTAATACTTATTATGTTTTTGGCAACTAAATAACGAATCTCTTTGATAAAAATCAGGTGACCTGTATGTTTGAGAAATATAATGCATTATTGACAGTAGAGAAAAGGATCATAGCGTACCCCGAACACAACATGTTTATTGTCAAGCCAGTCACATTTCGCGCAAGTGATAAAGAACTGAAGTGCAAAGGCAAACAAACATTAGTCACATCTCTGTGTGTGTAATAAGAGAGAACAAAAGAGAGACAGTTTTGTTTTAACCTGGCTCCCATTTGTATTTGGTCCACTATTTGCCTGAAAAGGAGCAAAAGATTATATAGATTCAATATCAAGAGTACAATCTCATGTTGGAACCGAAAAATATATCTGTGTCTCTGTTTGTATGTGCGTGTGTAAAAATTCCTGTTTCGGACAGGATCCTCGACCATTTGTGTGGCCAATCAAAGCATAAAATCTTACAAGAAGTAACAAATAATACAATGCTAACACAGCTTATTAATTTTGCGCGTAGACCTAATAGGTTAATGGGCATTGGAAATCCCATCAATTGCCCTTCTTCTTTCCCTGTTCTAAATGTACATTGCAGCAGCCTATAGAGAGATTGAGGTTTACCAAAAAAAAAAAATGGACTGAGAAGTACTTCTGTGCACATATCAACACATTATCTCTTTACTTCTTACACATCTTACAATGTGTTCAGAAGCAAGTAACTAGTTAATTAGTAATGGATATATATCCATGAAGAAGGATATGAAGGACTCTCAACACGTTAATTACACTACAGAAACAAGGAATGCCGATGTGATATGCTAATATTACTCTTCAATAATTGGATCTTCAGTTTTGACAGACACACCCAAAATCAAAGGCTGGTGAAACTTTAAACTCCAAACTCATTCACATCAGTAAAAAAATGCCGATGAGACTTTGACATAAAAGGACCAATCACTAGCACTATGAACTATACTGCCTAAGAAGGGATGAAAAGTATAAAAGCTCATCATTGTCTAGAATTCTTCAGTGGCCTACGCACATTTAGAAGCAATCAATTTCACATCTTAAACCACACATAAATTTAACTAGAAACTAATCTTTTGTATCTCCATGTACAACTTTGTTGCAATGAAGGACTAAATAAAAAGCTTTACCCATTTTAAATTCTCCACATAAAAGAGATTCAAGTGTACATAAAGGTAAGATAAAGCAAACAAATGTTGGATATGAATCTTCGAAAAGTATGGGAAAAGCACAGAAAATTATTGAATACTAAAAGCAACATGAAAATGCATACCATTGACAATAGGCCGGGACCAGTGTGTTTGGCATCAAAAGTCTCGTCATCAAACTTAAGTCCGTAGATGGAAACACATCCACTACCATCACCCTGAAAAGAAAGATCTTCAATATAAGAATCTTGCAAGAACAAGAGGAAGAAAGTTTGAGCATTATGAAAATAGAGCAGTTTCCTTCTTTATCCGCAGATTCCTCACAATAATGTTTTTCATACGAAAGAAGAAGATTATTGTAAGCAGTGTTATGCATTGAATAGATATGATTGGGGCAGAAGTTGCACACTGAATATATTACACGAAGAACACAGTTAAAAACAATCTCCATTGAAAACGACTACCTAGCCGATATATAAGTATGATCATTCATATTCAGAAAATGGTAACAAACCCAAAATTCCATCAGCTTTCCCTCCTAAAGAATCCGAAACGGCATACGTAACAAAAGTAGATACTTGTTGAAGAAAAAGTAAAAACCTTGAGAAAATCACCAGCTTGAATCATGAAATCCTTAATCACCCTGTGGAACTGGCACCCCTTGTACCCAACTGGCAATCCAGCTTTTCTGCCAATTTACAATATTCAATTCAAATATTATTCACAAAATCCAAGTACTTAGTAAAAATCAAAATCCCCAAACTTGAAGAAAATGAAATAATGGGTTTGTGCGTTTGAGGCTGGCTACCTGTACTCGCCGGTGCAGAATTGCCTGGAAAAAGTAAAAGAGAAGACAATGAATTGTAAGCTGTGAAAGGGTTTTTGTGCATTTTAGGTGACGAACCCTTATTTGACCTGACGAGATTATTTCGTCGTGAAAGGGTTTTTGTTGGTAGTGTGAGCTGTGTCCTTTTAACCTGTAATTGCCAATGAATTGTAAGCTAATGTTGTATACGAGTGAATTGATTGTGAAGTTGGTCGTGAAAAAGTTTGATTAATTTGTGTAGGGATTTAGAAAGGTTGATTGATACGGATGGATGGAAGTTTGCTAGTGAGGGTTGATGGGGGAACTAATAAGCTTAATCAGGATTAATTAATGTAGGGATCTAGAAAGGTTGGGTTTTCATAAAAGCGAGCATAGTTTAGAGATAATGATAAAAGACGTTTTTAATTAGCATAGAGATATAACACGTGTTCGAATAAAATTTTCTAATACGTATTTATGAGTGACTTGTGAGCGTCTTTAGTTGTCTAAAAATGGTTATCAAGGCTCAGAAACAGAATTATACAACCAAAAGAAAAAAGTTTTATCCCGCTAAGTGAGATACGTCAGCTGTATGAATCCTAGAATGTCATTGCCCTCAGTTTTTAGTTTTGCACCAAATCTTTCATTAGCTCCAAGAACGATATAATTTCTCCGTGAAATGTTCAGAAAAACTAATCTCTGAAACCCGAGATGAGACTTTTGATGCCAAACACACTGGTGCCCGGAATGGTGGTAATGTAGACAGCAAGAGCATTGCGTTCTATTTGCTTCAAATATATGTTTGATGTTCATATCTTGAGGGAAAGATTTAGGAATCCGAAAAAATACAGATTTAATATGTAAAATAGCTCTTATTACATGTTCATAAGTTACATAAACAAAGATAGAAACAATGAACTAATTACACAAACAAATTTCTAAAACAATACAAATTTTACCGCTTTACATTTCCAAAGAGGACTTTTCTGAAGAGCAAAGATAATCGCTACGCCGCGGACTTCGGGATCTTGTACTGTTTCTTGAGGAATTGAGAGGCCTCCGAATCACCTCTATGACATAATATTCTCAGTAGTGTCTTAGAATCAGCCCCTAGTTTGCTTCTACTACCCCGCGCTTCCGGGCCACTGGAAGACCTCAAGTCGTCAATCAGTTCTCGAGTCTGTAAACAGAACGAGTAAAAAGAAAAAGAACCCATAAAAAAATGGACATCAGACATCTTATAATTAGTTCAACGTTATCTACCAAAGCAACCAAGATAGTCGACATTATCACGACCAAAATCAGTTCAGCGAGTATTGTGTGCATATGTGTGTGTTCGAGCTACAGTTTATGCTCGACAATGAGATCGTTGTTGGCTCCTCTACTCCGTTACCTTGGGAGTATTCAGGCCTTGCATAAGCTTTTATTTCCAGTAATACGAATATTGTGTGGTTCGTTCTATGGTTCATAAGCAATGGTTATTTCTCTCTTTCACCCTTTTTCTCTTTAGTTCGTAACAAACCAACTTGTTCAAATCAAAGCAAGAGAAACGTCAAAAATTGAATTAAAAAATGACTACTGTCTAGAGGTACATTTTGCATTTTAACCCTTATTCCTATTGGCAATAGAATAGTATAATGCCTGAAATAATCTGATTCACTTGTGAATTTTCAACCAGAGAAAACGATGAACTAACCTCGTAGCTGTGCAACTTTACTACATCCCGAACACGTGATACCTGATTCTCAACAACTCCTCGCGGAAGGCCATCTCCTCCCGAGATGAAAAACTCCTGTTTTACATCCACAATGACGCAAATTAGGAACATGTATACAAATTTGAAAGTCTATGTATCACACAAAGTAGACAAGTCTTGGAGAAATTTAAATAAATAATTGAGGTCAGTTCAATTCTTCTTTCGCCCAATGAAGTTCAAGCAACTTTCAAATGCCTCCCTGTAAGTAAATTTTTTTCAACATGCAATGGAACAAGTGAAGATTAAATTTGTGGAGATAGGATATGCAAGTTTGTTGTTTGACTATCGATCTGGATTAAAAAAGATTACATTCTTGATGGGTATTAAATAGTTGTTGGCCTATATTCTGACAGTCCATGCTTTTCAAGTATGGTGATAAACCAAAATAAAAAAAGTTTAATGGTATTAAGAAGCAAATCCGAGAACTAATCCCTACAATGACAACCTCAAAATACAGGTTGATTCAGTTGGGTAAGGCCCTCTAATGGTGGTGAGGGGTTGTCCCCATGTGAGGAGTGTTAATAATTATTTGCCCACAATCTAACAGCTTAAACTTTTGAGAATAAGGGTCAACCAATAAACATTCACCACTTCGGATGTTCAAAGAGGCAAAAAGCAGGTACCTTGAGGACCTCCAAATCTTCTTCTAATAGCTTTGCATCTCCCACCGAGAAAATTCGTGATGGGCCGCCATCTAATAGGACGCGGAGTAAACCATCCTGGTAAAACAGCCAAAAAAAAAAATTAAACATTCCAGTGAAATATAAATATCTTACAAGATTTTTGACAGATTTGTTCAAAGAAGCCAGGGTGTGGAGGATACCAGTGTTGCCTGAAGGAGACTTGTCACAATGCGATCCCTGAGTGGTTCCACAATTATAGCACATAGTTGACTAAGTTCCTGCAATAGTTGTCTTCGACATCAATTAAAAAATTACATGGATACAGAAATTGTGGTTGAAAGGAAACTAATAACTGAAGAATAACACTTAAAAGGCGAATCGAGAAAAATAAACAGATCACTCGTTTTTTCATTCTTCTGAAACGTTAGCAGTATGTTTTAACAACTGCTAAAGTTATTCAACTCTATCAAGGTTGTTAAGAGGAGGGTAGTCAAAATTGACCACGGTGAATATCCAATTTTGATGTGGTGCGAGCGTGACTCATATCATCACTAACCTCCAACACAAAAGCTATGTCTGTGCCACATCCCAACTACAACTATTACTTTAACAGTTTAAACTCTTATTCAAGTTGATGGATCTTTCTCATGAGATTTAGCTCAAACCCCCAGGGCACCCTTGATTTAATGGTTAGACTGTGCTGCCATTATGGATATGACAAAATTAGTAAGTGGACTTATATACAATTTAGGTGATAGGGATTGAGAGGAGATAAAATTCATAATGGGTGGCACATAAATGATATGCAACATGACCGATACCACATAAAAATAGAATATAGCTTCCAAAAGGGATAAATCTGACCGTATCAAGTGGTTCATACACTGCTTCGAACCTCGAAAGAGAAACACTTGGTTTATATAAATCGTCAATAAACGGTTCCCTCAAATCCCAGAAGATAATTTTAGTTCCTGCAACAAAACTTGGTACATTAATAAGTGTTCTCTAGTTTTCCAAGGAATAGGACATCATTAAATAACGAAATTCTTGTACCAGTGAACTCGCAAATTCGATCTATAGCAGCATTTATATCTTTTCTACTGCCATCAAACGTGTCCTTTTGGGTGAAACTTTTTGACTTCTCGTCTATGGATTTCTCTACAAAGTTACAAAAAAAATAGTCAATATATCAGCCCTCTGAGAGATTGCGAGTAAATAATAGCATATGCATTCCTCAACCTAAACTCTTGTAATTGGAAAGATTTCAAACAGGTATAAAGTTATAAACCACTTTTTTACACATACTGATAAGTTTTTGGCGGGGCTTCTTCTTCGTCCATCGTTCCCAAATGCTATCTTCCAACTTATTCAACTGACTGATCGCATACTGTGAATAGCACAAATAAAACCAGATTGTTTTAGATAATCATATTGGCAAACAATGCCTATACAGAGTAGAGTATATGTTAAACAAACAAATTTAAACATAACAGACGTTGTGTAAGAAAACGAGATGACCATCAAATATGGATGCAACTAAAGATCTTTAGCATGTCTTTAGCATATTATTATAACAGAGTGCCATCACATCACATCCATATGAAACATAGGTCTCATAAGCATCCATGTTTTTGCTGGAAAAGAATACATCTATTTTTAAAGCCAGCTCTAATATAACTGTAGACTGGCCAGTGCTTTAGTAGGTTACTAGAGAGAGATCACGTCAATTCAATTTTGATCTGTGCACTAGTACAGAAAATATCAAAGAATGGCAAACATTATCAGCATTTAAAGAATCACACATATAACTAATCATTTTCTAATTTAGGCAGCGTACAATCTAAGAACATAAACATTATAAGTTCACAGGATGCCTAGAAGAGATATGCTTAGTTGAATTTCATACTAATATATCATCAAGAAATTCAGAGAGAGAGAGAGAGAGAAAGCAGGTTCTTAACGAAAATAAGCTAAATCTGAACTTACATAAAGTGTATTTAACTGCACACAAAGGGTTGGAGTCGTTCTAAAACTAATTTCAGTAGACCTTCTCTCATCAGGCAGCCTAGGATCAAATAGTTCCTTCTTTACAAAAGCCTTTATTCCAGCTTCCTTCCTGTATCTTGTAAGAATGGGCACTGGTGGAATTAAATCCTCCTTAGTAGCTGCATGACCAAAATAAAAAATTAAGGTCTATGTGGGTAGAATATGGGCAGATAACAAGAAATAAAAAGGACAAAAACCATTTGTAGCACGTAGAGGAGAATGAAAAATCTTGTTAGCTTAATATACACGGTTGACCATTACTGGTAATCAGACTTTGGTAGTTGGAGGTCCCGGGTTCGAAACCACATGACCCACTTCTTTGATCACTTGCAAGGTGCACGTGAAGAAGGGTTTAGCTTCACATGCATGATGGGTTGCATGCGAAGAAGAGTTTAGCTTCATTCCTCAACAGCTTAAGTTTTTGGGGTCCAGTGGTAAAGCAAAGAACAATTGAGCAAAATAAGTGTTTCAATAATATCCACCAAGAAAATCAATTAGAGATCAATTCTCAATAAGGCCAGATAAACATTTTTTGCCAAGGGAATACAAACGACATAGAGTAAGGGAAACATGGAAGTTTTCAGAACTGTGACAACACACCATGACCAATTTAGAACTGTACAACTCACCCCTACTGGATGATATAATCACAAGGGAGCACAGGACTTAACCTACAACCTTTGTGATGTGGGAAAAAAGAAAACGAGAAAAGGGTCAAGGGCAAACCAAGAGCTAGGATCTCTATGAAATTTTCTTAACTCTTGCAAATCCTGAAGACAAATTCTGTTTTCTTTTTCCCTTATTGTATATTTAGTTCTCACAAATAGCACCTACCCAACTTGTCAATGACAAGATTAGCAAACACTTGAAACGCATTGTCAACTCCACGAAACAAACCACTCAATTCTGTAGGCCTCATTGGAACCTTGAGATCAAAAAATTGGTCAACAGTCTGCACAAAGAG
>JAOTRO020000034.1:1317881-1334123 GCA_028566515.2 Pyracantha coccinea | reverse complement strand
AACTACGTACGAGAAGTCATTTTTCTCCCATTTCCACCAGCCCACAGAACGTATCTCCACCGTTTGCGTCACAAGACGTCGTGGAGTATTTGAACCCATGGATGTTTTCAGATCTCTAATCTCCCAACCAGATGGATTTATTTTTGTACAGTGATATCCAGACTTCTGAAGCTTTTTTCTTATGGACAGCTGGAAATTGCAAGATGGTGTACGTTCCATCTTGTCCGCAGAACCATCGCCTAGAGAAGAGAAAATCTTTCTTGGAATGCCAAAGATACATAGGATCAAAAGTCCCACGGACAACATCATGGTATCCATCATAAGAATCTATCAGCTCTAAGTTAGCGGTCATCATATTCCACTCATACCTCTGATGTCGGTCGAGGTTTAAAATCACTTCAAAAACAGTATCTGCACTTGCTTCAATAACACCGACAGAGTTGACAATAACGCCTTTTCCCTTCTGTGTTAGCAACATCTTGAAATATTCGAACACCATTAACTGTTCGCACACATTTCCATACATACGCCTTAACTGCATCTCCAAAATCTGTTTGAAAGTACCCCTCGGTGCTAACATCTGCACCCAATCAGGAGGATTGACGCAAGAGCGTCTCCGGGCCGTGCACAATTTTTATAAGCCTTTTCAATCCACGTGCATAGTGCCTTACTCTAAGTGGATGACCTTCAAGATCGATCTCCTCTTCCATGTCAGTTTGTTTCTTCCGCTAGCCCCTCTTCAAAGCTTACACAGCGTGTTGCTTGGCTTGGTCAAATGCCTCCATCCATTTCTGTGCTTTTCCCGCCATAGCTCAAGCAATTTCTCCTTTTTCTGGTTTCATCCAAACAACTGTAAAACCGTAGAAGCACCGCTCCGAACGGGTCTAATGGTGGGTTCTCATGAGGATCACGCTTTATACCTTTCGACATACTTTCCCCGGATAAAAAGAAACCGGAGGTGACAATATTCATGCCGTATCTTATTCACACCCAGATGATACACCCGCCCAAAATACTCAAACATCCCTCCTCCTGCAACTCCACTTCTGGAGCTGGAGCTGTGCTCCGACCCATCGGACCGCTCACTCCCTACCTTATTAAACGGCGATCCGTCCATCTGTAAAAGCTAAATTTTCTCGTTCAGTCATTTGCAGCTAAATAATCGTAAACCGCAAAATTAAGTAGCAAAATTGAAGAAAATAATATCTAAATTTTCTGAGCAACCAAACACAAATATAAATTTGCATCGATCAACAGACTCTAAAATAAACGAGATATTCCTAACTTGTAGGTAATCCAAACTGATTCCTAAGAATAGGAGTTCCACTACTTATTTGCAGATAATTAAACTTCAATAATTAATAAAATTCTTTCCTAAAAGATGTTCCGATTGCTGCACCAATCAAATGCTGAAGCTTTTGTCCTCTTCCTCGTCATGCCTTCAGGGCCGAGTCCACAGCCTCCGCCCCGGGCCGGCCTCCGAGCTGGCGTCGCCCGTTCTCCTAGTTCTAGGCTCTCTCGTCGGATTGACTCGGCAGAACTGCCCTGCCTCGGCTCGCCGAGCTTTTTTTTGTTCGGGCTCCGGCGACGTGTCTGATCAAGTGGGGGAAGTTGAGTTCAAGGCGGCAGGGAACGAGGCCGACGCCAAGTCCTCCTCCGCCATTGTGTCCACGAATCCCCGGCCCGAAGATTATCTTACGGTTTGTGGGCTATGGAACTTTCGTTTTACTTACTGTTATGTTTGGATTCCGAGAAAATGTTGTAATGTATGAGAAAATGTTCGAACTTCTTTATTATCAATTTCTGTGAAGCAGGTTATAGCTTTTCCATTGCCTCATAGACCGCTGTTTCCGGGGTTTAGCATGCCAATTTATGTGAAGGTACATGAGATTATTGATTACCATGCAAATCGAATTTCATTTCGGTTCACACTTTTGTAAACAAGGTGTTGTTTTCAATGTAGGATCCCAAATTGTTAGCAGGATTACAAGAAAGCCGAAAGCGGCAAGCTCCATATGCCGGCGCTTTCCTTCTCAAGGTTGAGCCGGGGACTGATCCCAGTTTGGTATCAGGTTCCGAGACAGATAAAAACATACACGAGTTGAAAGGAAAGGAGTTGTTTAATCGACTACATGAAGTTGGGACGCTTGCACAGGTATCCGATGCACATATATTCATCGATTAGACTTCCTTTTGGTTTTTGATGTTGTAGTTGCCTGTATCTTCGTACATCAGATTTCAAGCATCCAAGGAGACCAAGTAGTCCTTATTGGCCATAGCCGGCTTCGAATTACAGAGATGGTGAGTGGATGCCTCAAAATTTTTGTACAATCACACATAATACAAAGTAGTATCGTATTTTATTTTATTTTTGAGGTAAATATTGTTAAACTGAAGAATGTTATGGTTTCCCTACAGGTTGATGAAGAACCCCTGACTGTAAAAGTTGACCATCTGAAGGTATGTTTATTTTGTATAATCACGTATCAAATATTAATTGTAGGAGGTTGCACATATATGATGGATTTTGTTTTGTTTTTCCTTCTTTCTTTTTTTCTGACCGGGCTATACTTTATATTTCAGGATAAACCATATAACAAGGATGATCATGTCATAGATGCAACATCGTTTGAGCTTACATCACGTCTCATAGATCATGTCAAGACTTGTTCCAATTGGTTAGATCATGTTAAGACATACACTCAGGTTCGTTCCATTCATTTTTATAATGTTTGGATTACTCAAAGGTTTTCCTTCTTGTGCACTTATTTGCTTCGTTACCATTTTTTTTCCTGCAACTTCTGCAGAATTTGTTGAACCTTTTTCTTGGTTTTCCCCTTATTCATAAATGAGTTGATGAAGTAATTAATATGTAGTTTTTATGGAAATGATTGACTTAGTGAGAAAAAGTGGTTTACATAAATATCTTTGTGTGTTGATGACTTACAATCATTTGGATTTAGAATTTGTTCATGTTAATTTTTTTTATTGGAATTTTTCAGGATATACGTGGTCTTAATATTCCAAGGTTCGCAGATTTTGGAGCGGCAATATCTGGTACAAACAAATTGCAAAGTCAAGAAGTGCTTGAAGAGCTAGATGTGAGTATCACTTAATTTAAATACGGTATGGTGGATAGTAATTAGAGAGCTCATTCTTTACGTTGCTTATTTTTAAAAATAATTCGTTTCAACAATCAAGTGTTGTGGAAAATGTAAATCTTCATGTCCAGCCTTTTCGTGCAAGTTGCTTATATTCCGAAAGGCTATATAACACTTCTGTTATTGCTCAGGTGCATAAACGTTTAAAGCTCACTTTAGAACTGGTGAAGAAAGACATAGAAAACAGCAAGATTCAGGTATGGAATGCTGATTTTCATTTTCTTGTTTTACGAATTCTATTCTCCGTCATAGTTTGATTGGCTTTTGAACTTTCATTTATGGGGTTATTCTTAGGAGTCTATTGAAGAAGCAATTGAAGGGAACAACTCGTTGGATGAGCATCTTAAAGCCATCAAAAAAGCAATCAAAGAGAATAACTTGTTGAGTGAGCAGCTTAAAGACATCAAAAGGGTATTTTTCTCCACCATTATGAGATATTTTTCTCCACCATTTCGTAAGTTTTTCGTGCACTTTCAGTACGGATTCTCCACTTACTATAAGTTAATGGATAAGTGATCTTGTATCAGTTTCTTTATCCCAACCCTGGGCCTTTATGTAATTTATTTTGCTTGACATAATGCAGGAACTGGGCTTAGAGACAGATGATAAAACAACGCTTACCGGTTGGTTTCTTATCTTTTATTTTCAACTTTTCAATCTGTACACATCATGACTACGATCTGTGCGTTTTCTGCTCATTAGTTCTTATCTGAGTATGACGCTAAGCATTTCTGTGGAAACTTTAGGTATTCTAAGTACTGATTTTTCGTGTAAGCAAGGGTAATTGTTGTATCACTTTTCTGATCTTTTGATTGCAGATAAGTTTAGGGAGATGCTTGAACCAAACAGGGAAAACTGCCCACCTCATGTTTTGCAAGTTATAGAGGAAGAACTTACAAAACTGCACCAGTTGGAGGCCGGTTCAAGTGCATTTAATTTGGCACGTAATTACCTAGATTGGTTGACTTCAATTCCCTGGGGAAACTACAGGTTTTGCCCTACTTAAAACCTTATTGGGGTAATATTTGGGATTCAAATATATTGAACACCTATGTCTATTCCTAGTGCAGTGATGAGAACTTTGATGTTCTTCGGGCGCAAAAAATTCTTGATGAAGATCATTATGGACTAACTGATGTAAAGGAAAGGATTTTAGAATTTATTGCCGTTGGAAAACTCAGAGGAACCTCTCAAGGTTAGTATAGTTTTCAAGTTTTGTAATTGTCTTTCTTGATTTATTGGCATTGCCACACATCATGGAGTTTCCCTGTTTCTCAGACACTGATCGTGGCTCTTATTTTACATATATTATTCTATGGTTTTAACCAATGCTGCAAACTGTATTAGTTCTCATTACATGAGGATTACTGATATTTTGCGTATATATCACAGGAAAAATCATCTGTCTCTCTGGCCCACCTGGAGTGGGTAAAACCAGCATTGGTCGTTCAATTGCACGTGCCCTGAACCGCAACTTCTTTCGGTTTTCTGTAGGAGGGTTATCTGATGTTGCTGAAATTAAGGTATTTGGGAAGAGCTCCTCACTGTGAAATATTGATAAAGAGATGTGCATCAAGCAACTAATCTTATGACATTAAAATTTGACATGTACATCCAGGGGCATCGTCGAACCTACGTTGGTGGTATGCCAGGAAAGATGGTACAATGCCTTAAAAATGTGGGAACAGCTAACCCTTTAGTTTTGATAGATGAGATTGACAAGGTAATAGATGAATGGTCAGCTTGCTTCATATTGTATTTTAGACAAATCCTATTTCTAGGTCTCTTTCCCTTTGTAGTTCAGAGTGAGTAGTTATTTAAATTTCTTATTTACATAGATTATTATTAATTCTGAGTTTCGTACTACTTTTAAGTTTTAATCTTCGAATTTGCGTTGTTTTGTTTCAGTTGGGACGGGACCATGTTGGTGATCCGGCAAGTGCTTTGTTGGAGCTTCTTGATCCTGAGCAAAATGCTAATTTTCTAGACCATTATCTTGACGTTCCAATAGACCTATCAAAGGTTAGTACAGATATTTTTACTTCATTTAGAGAAAAATACCAATTTTCAGTGATTTCAAGCATTTGGTGTCTGTGTTTCGATTGTTAAAATTGGTATAAGCTTAACCTCACAGTATGTAGGATGCTTTAGGTTTCCAATTCTTTTACTGTCTCTACTCAGTGCTAGATGAGTTTATGCATTATGTTTAGTACTTGGGAAATCATATTTTTGAAATTTTTGCTGTAGGTTCTGTTTGTATGTACAGCCAATGTTGTAGAGATGATACCAAATCCTCTCTTGGATAGAATGGAGGTCATTTACATAACTGGATATATCACTGATGAGAAAATGCAAATTGCTAGAGACTATTTGGAGAAGACCACACGTGATGCATGTGGCATTCAACCCGAACAGGTGCTTGTATCGGTTTTTGTATGTGTTCTGATGTGCTTGTATATTGTATCTGAATCATCGTTTATGTATGTTAAAATTATTATGCTCAGGTTGAAGTGACAGATACAGCTCTTCTTGCCCTTATTGAAAATTATTGCCGAGAAGCAGGTGTTAGGAACCTTGAAAAGCACATAGAAAAGATCTACCGCAAGGTTTGTAAAATAGCTATATCATCATCATTGCAAACTTGCATCTTATCATATGATGAACCATGAATATCTACGTGTTTGAAATGTTTCCCCATAGTTCTCTTAGGTTCATGGAGCTCATTCTGAACGGAGCAAATTTATGACGTTGTTAAGCAATCATATAATTCCTCGACCAATGGTATACTTTAACCTCGTTAAGCTATCTTTTATAATGTGGCAGATAGCTCTCCAACTTGTCAGACAAGCAGCATCAGATGAACCAGTAGTTGCTGATCAGATACAGTCTCCCACAGATGGGCCTGCAGTTGCTGATGTTCAGCTTGCGGATACTGACAAAACCCAAGCAGAAGCTGTTGATAAGTTTGATCAAAGCGTGGTTGCTAGTAAGAACCAAGTTGCAGCTGAGATGGTAGAGGGTAACGGTCATGTGCATGGTCCTGAAACCTCTGGAGAACGAGTTGTGATTCAGACGGATCTACCAGATGAACCTGCAGTTGCAGAACTTCAGGTTTCAGATACTGATGAATATTTGGATTCAAAGGTATGTAACAAGTTATAAATTCTGGGTAATGACTTGCTCTGCACAAGAAATGTTTTGAATGCAGTTGAATATGATCCCTGTTTGTTCCTCTGATATAAACTTATTATGCAGTTAGCTATTTATTTAGGACTAGTTAACAATCTCGATGACGAAGCTGAGAGAGTTTGGAAAAGAATTTTGTGATATAATTTAAAGAATAAATATGTAGAGACACTCGATGATGCGCAAGTTCCACGAAATATCAAATCATTTCTAAACTGCCTTTTCGTGCTCATCTTTTTCCTCTCGACATACTTTCAGTTCAATGTTTTCATGTCATCTAGAATTATAGCTGTCTTTACAGGATGCAAAAGAAACTGAGAGAATTCAGGAAGGTGAAACAACAAAAACAGTTGAGAAAGTTCTGGTTGACTCATCGAACTTGGATCATTTTGTTGGAAAACCTGTCTTCCATGCTGAACGAATCTATGATCAGACCCCGGTTGGAGTTGTTATGGGTCTTGCTTGGACTGCCATGGGTGGTTGTACGTTGTATATAGAGACCACTCAGATTGAGGAAGCAGAGCGGAAGGGATCCCTTCATGTCACTGGTCAACTTGGAGGTGTTATGAAAGAAAGTACCCAAATTGCACATACTGTTGCCAGAGCTATATTGCTCGACAAAGAGCCTGATAGCACTTTCTTTGCGAATTCCAAGCTTCATCTCCATGTTCCTGCAGGGGCCACGCCGAAGGATGGTCCTAGTGCTGGTTGCACCATGATCACGTCCATGCTCTCCGTTGCCATGAAGAAACCTATCAGGAGGGATTTAGCAATGACAGGAGAAGTAACGCTAACTGGGAGGATCCTCCCAATTGGCGGGGTATGTAAATCGACTCTCTCTTATGATTCAAGTTTCGGGATTTTCTTCTATTTTCTGTATGCTTCAGGGTGGCGTACTTTAGTTTCCGCATGATGAATTTTCAAGCAACATGCTTCTGTTTTTTTTTCAGTGTTTTGTGTTATTAAATTTCGTTTTCGTAAACACTTTAGGTTAAGGAGAAAACGATAGCAGCAAGGAGGAGCGAAGTAAAGACAATCATACTTCCTGCATCAAACAGGAGGGATTTCGACAAGCTTGCCCCTAATATAAAAGGAGGTCTTGATGTTCACTTTGTAGATCACTACAGTCAGATATTCAATTTGGCTTTCAGTGATGACCCGAATTAGGAAAAAACTAGCCTCTCACCGCAAGTGAAAGCGTGTGGCAATTGTTCTTTTGCATTTTATTTTATTATTTAAAAAACTAAATTTACGTGTAAGAGAAGAAAATGAAAATAAAAACAAATATGTCAATCACTTCTTCCTCCTATAATTTTGTTTTGTATTTTTACAGTTTTACTTTTTTTAATTAACTTGCATTATTTTAAAAATTAAAAAAAATATATACAGGGGCATTTTAGGCATTTTGATAGCTTCATGTTTTTTGCCTTCTCACTTTATAATTTTTACTTATAGTTTTTATGCTTTTTATTTAAAAAATAAAGAAATAAAAAATTGTTTGGATTTTTTTAAATTAAATTGGTTTATTTTAAAATTCTAATTAGAGAGGGATATTTTTGGAATTATATATATAGATAAGCCATTCTTCCTCACAAATTTTCAGTGTAGAACGTCAATTTACTGCACATTACAGAGTTTCACAATAATTAGATTGAAATCATTTATCTCGATTTTTTGACATAAATTCAAAACTAATACATGCATTTGGAATATCCTAAAAAGGTTTTTTTTTCTTCAGACGACAAGGTTTCCAATTTCCAATCCAAATAATTTCTAAATAACATTTTCTCTCCAATTCCGGAATATTTGGAGTTTTGTTCTACACTTGTTTTCTCACGGTCCCATGATGCTAAGATCCCACCAATTAAGGTAACTAATTTGCATATTTTGAGTAAGAGATTGTGAGACATCAACCTAAGACCGTGAGAGAGAGAGAGAGAGAGAGAGAGAGAGAGAGAGAGAACGACATGACATGAACAAGGCCTTGAATGTGGTAATCACAAACAAAATGGATGTCAATTTTGATATGCTTCATCCAAGAAGAAACACTGTAACAGTATTGAAGGAAGGTGCCGGGAAGACATAAGTCGAGTTCATATGTAACTGTTGAAAAACTAGGGCTCGTCTAGTAATGTTTTACAATATGGTTTTTGAAATATTTACTTTGAAAAACAGAAAATAGAAATTTGTGTTTTAAGATACGAGAATGCATTTGGAAACAGAGAATGATTTTTTAATAATTTTGAGTACAAACGACATTTTACGCTTATTTATATTAAGGAGAGAAAGAAAGTTTGAACGTTGAAGATGAAGGTATTATCAATCAATCAACCCACCACTTGCATTTTTAAGAGCGCTAAAAGTGTATTGGTTCTATATTGGAATATGAAATTTTTTTTTCCATTTCCAATCTAATCAATCTTTTATCAATTCAATGTACCTAAACACCCTTTAATGGTGTGGATTTCTCTAGTTTGGGGTTATTTTTTTGCCGTTTCTTAGTGGTATTGTTGGAACTTGGAAGTTTTCTAGTGAAATTTGTTAATAAAAAAATTAAATGCTATAGAAAATATTTTGTTCTACAGTATATTAAACATGATTCCATCAAATGATTTAAATTGCTCACCTTAATTAAATTCTCACACACAAGAAAATCATTCGTGGAATCCAATCTTGTTAGTTATGAAAAATTTAGGGGTGCAATCCAATCTCATCAGCTAGAATTGATTTAATGGTTCGATTTTAATACCCTCGATATTATTGCTCTAAACTTTATTTAAAAAATGTGTTTAAAATTAAAACGCAATGAGTTGAAGAAAACTGTTCAATCCACGTACAGCAAGCAACCACTTGTTTAAACTACACTTGATTTGTAGGAAAATGAAAATAAACAAACAAAGAAAAGAAAAGAAAAAAGAAAAAAGAAAACATGGAAATGCCAATAAGACAAAATGAAAAAGGAAAACAATGAAAAAGGTTGGTGGTTTTAAAAGGTGATAAATGGTGGAATTCCATTATCTTGCATCAATTACAAAGGATATCCGACCAAAAACACGCAAAAAAAGACAATATAAAAGGCCACTCACACACTTGTACGGAAAAAGACAGAAAGGAAGGAGTCGGAACCTCAATACCCAGTTTGTCATATCGATAAAATCCCCATACTTTTTTTGTTCTCTCCCCCTTGATCCAAAATTCCAATCACTCTCCTCCCTCCTCCACCCGCGCCACGCCAAGGTCTCTCTCTCTCTCTCTCTCTCTCTCTATATATATATATATATATCTAAACGTATGTTATACATCTGTATTGTAGGAGTTTTATACTTTAATTACTGGAGACAACTTTTACGTTTGTTTACTTGTTCAATTTTTCATTTGTGGTTTTTTGTTTTGTTGGGGTTCTTGGTTTTCTTTTTTGTTGTCAAAGGTATAAACTTTGTTGTTGGTTTTGTCAATCCTATGTATGTACATTGAATATCTGAATTCCTATGATCTTGTTTTTACTCATTACAGTTTGATTATGGTTTTTTGAAACGTGAAATCATGTAAAGTTTGGAGCTTGACTGTGCTGATCTGTGATATTTTGTAAAGTTGCTTTCTTTTTTCCTTGATTTTTTGGTAACCAATTCACATTGGTCTGCAGACATTCCATTGCAGTTTTGTATGTGTTGAATTTTGGGGAAATTCTATTTAAACCTCCCAAATGCTGAGTGGGGGTGTAGAGAGCATTTGGGTGGGTGTCAATAGAACTCCCCTTGCAGTATGTATTATGATGGGGTTGTAAATTATGAGTTGTTTCATTTGGGTAATTCCATTATATTTTGCTAATTTAAGAAGAATTGCTTATTGTAGGTATCTCGAAAAACTTTTGTGGAAGTTGGATAAGATCACAGAAGGGTCTAATGCTGCTATTACATTATGTTCTGGACTGCTGAATTTGAAAGCTGTGATGGAATAGGAGAATTTCTGCATTTGGGAAGTTTGAGATTGGTTTTCGTTTGTAATAAACAATGATTGAGAGGAAGAACATGGGACGAGCTTCACCATTACTTCTGGTCCTTTTGGCTCTTGGGTGTTTCTTTGCTACTTATAATTTGTCAACTATGGTAATTCATTATAGATCGGTTGGGAAGTGGGTAGGTGATAACACGAATAATGGATTACTGTCTGACCCGATTATTGAGATGCCGGAGAATGCGAAGAAGTTTAAGAATACCAAGGCACCATTCCATGTTGCCTTAACAGCCACCGATACTCCTTACAGCAAATGGCAGTGTCGCATTATGTACTATTGGTATAAGAAGAAGAAAGACTTGCCTGCATCAGAGATGGGAGGATTTACTCGAATTTTGCATTCAGGAAAACCTGACAACTTGATGGATGAGATTCCAACTAGTGTGGTTGATCCTCTTCCTGAAGGACTTGATCGGGTTAGGCTTCTGGCACTGTCATTCCTTTGTTATTATATTTATATCATCTTGGATGTGATGGTTTCTATTTGCACCATTTTATTTCTAATCTAAAGTCAAAATAAGGTCTTGGCAATATTAGAAATGTGTTGGGAGTTATATGAGATTTTACTGAAAATAAAAGAGAATAAAGGAAAAGAGTCACAAACAAAAAGAAAGTAAGTAAAGAAAAAGAAAAGGACGATTCCATGTTTTGAGTGGAAGGGAAGCAATGGATCTTGGGGAAGAATAAAGTTTGTTGAGTTTCAGGGTCCATGCTGATCCACTGTATCACTATTCTGAATGATTTTCTGCTCATTGGATGACAATTGACATGTAAAAGTTATTAATTTAAGTTTTAAATCTAATTATTAGATCCTTTGCATAGTCTTATGAAATTTTGCAGCAAAAGTCAGTCTTTTTTAACGTTTTGGATATTTTCTTCACTTTTCGAGGTTAACTGTAAGTTGATTCATGTGTAAAGCTTAGCCCTTGCAAGTCAATAGTTGAAGATTGCTTTTCGATAACCTTTATACAATCAATAAAGAAGTTTGAGTAACTATTGTCCTTCTGATAATTTAAACTATATGTTTTTTATCGATCTTTGTTTTCTAAGCATGATTGCAAATTTTGTATACAGGGATACGTTGTCTTACACAGACCATGGGCTTTTGTGCAATGGCTGGAAAAGGCTACTATTGAGGAAGAGTGAGCTTCTGCATATTTGATGACCTTTGAGTTTTCTTATTTTTTATCTTTTACTTGATATCAAATCCTTTGAATTCTGTTGTTGCAGATATATTTTGATGGCAGAGCCTGATCACATTTTTATAAATCCTCTTCCTAATTTGGCACTTGGAGGATATCCAGCAGCCTTCCCATTTTTCTACATTAAACCTTCTCAGAATGAGAAGATCATAAGAAAGTTTTATCCTGAGGAGAACGGTCCGGTCACAAAGATTGGTCCAATTGGAAATTCTCCTGTAATTATCAAGAAGGTAATAGCTTGTGGTAAACTGTTACTTCTTTCGCTTTGTCTTGCATTTGTGATGGTCACTCCAGAAAATTTATCGTGCAATCCCCCGAGTGTATTTTCTCGTGTTTATATGTTTGGAGTGCATAAGGACTTTTTTGGAGTGCTAATAGCAGCACCCTATTTAACAAGGACTTTAATGAGTAAATGTAATTATTCAGGATTTGCTGGAAAAGATTGCTCCTACATGGATGAATGTTTCTTTGAGGATGAAAGAAGACACGGAGACAGATAAAGCTTTCGGATGGGTGCTAGAAATGTAAGTTTGACTTTGACGTTAGTTTTCGACTAAGTTGAGTTCTAGCAATTAGAGATGCCAGCTTTGACGTATCTTTGTGTCTTATTTTCTTTGATGAAATAAGGTATGCTTATGCTGTGGCATCTGCTTTGCATGGTGTGCTGCATATTCTTCGGAAGGACTTCATGGTGCAGGTTTGGAATCTTGCTTAGGGAAGCTATTCATATCAAAATTGATTTGCATTTTGATTTCTTAGTTAGGTTCAGTAAACTACACTGGATGTATATACGTTGTGATTAACAATGTTCTATTGTCTTTAAATTTTCAGCCGCCATGGGATATGGAACTTCGTAAAAAGTTTATCATTCATTATACTTACGGATGTGACTACAACTTAAAGGTATGTATGGCCCTTCGCCTATAGGCGTAGTCCTGTTATGTTCCTCCCTCTTTTGCCCATTATAGTTCCATAGTTATCTGAGGTTTCTGACTATTTAGGGTGAGCTAACATATGGAAAAATTGGCGAATGGAGATTTGACAAGAGAGCATATCTACGTGGACCTCCACCAAGAAACCTCCCCTTACCTCCTCCTGGGGTTCCTGAGAGTGTGGTATGTCTTAGAATTGCTGTTATTATTGCAACTGCATGTTCTGTTTTTTATGATATTTGGTGTGCCTTAATTTTTTTTTTTATTCGTCTGTCCTAGTTCACTTCATTTGTGTAAGAAAGTTCGTAGCGTTCTGTTTCTTTGATTGTTGTTCCCAGATTATAGTTGTCTACATTTACTTTTATTTGTCTATACTTTGTTGTTTTAAATATTTGTCGTCTTGGTGAGGAATCTTGGATGTAGTCTGAAAAGGTGAGGAATCTTGGTTGTAGTCTGAAAAGGTGAGGAATCTTGGATGTAGTCTGAAAAGGTGGAAATTCCCGATCCAACATTCATAGCCTGAAATCAGAATGAAGAGTTTGAGTACTTTCTAAGTTGTGAATAGAGAGCGGAAAGCCAACAATTGAAGTTGATGGGTTGAGGGAAAGTCACAGTAAGGTGAACGGGAGACGGGGGGAAGGGGAGGGCTGGGGTCTGTCACAAACACATTGAGGACAGTCAGGCCGTGGCTTGTGTTGATGATGGTTAGCCTGACCGACTTTACATGTAGTCGTGGTGACCTCCAACAAAATATGTTTACTCCTCATTTCCAAATTTGGATTGTTTAGAATCGAAGTTTTCATAATAGTTTGTCATATTTAATGAATAAATTTATTTTAAATATCTTCTCTCCCCGCCACCCCCTTCTCACTCTCCGACTTACATGCTCGTTGTGTGCAGGTCACCCTTATAAAGATGTTGAATGAAGCTACTGCTAACATTCCTAATTGGGACACACAATAGTTCAGCTGCACTCAAGATACTAAATCGTTATGATACAACTGATGTTTAGAGAAAGGAAGATTCTGGTTCAACAGTAGGCTCGTAGAAATAGTAATACACACGAATCTCACGTCATAAATGGAAAATAAGAAGGTTCTGCTGTCTCAAATGTATATCTGGGTTACACATGGATTTTAGGGAAGCTCAGGTGCTTGAAGGAAGGTAAAAGGTTAAGGTGAGAGCAAGATCGTTGGATTTTCGATATGCTGCAGTTTTGGGATTATATCGAGTTGATTATATAGGATCAGTCCTTGTAATCCCTGACGATTAGTTGGAACTAGTATTGGATTAACACAAGCCTTCTTTCAATCCTGTTGAGATTCTGTTTTATGTTTCGGAAATGAAAGGAATTTTGTCTTTGCTAGATGGGTTGATTAATTTGATGGAAAATTGGAAATTTAACAACTAAAACAAAATTAAGCAAAACTTAACATTTTCAACTAAAAGTGAAGTGCGACGGATATGGTTATTTGCAGAGATAGTTATTTGCAGAGACTTTGTTAAAACAAAATTAGAGTTCCGAGACATTTTTTTTGCCTCAGACCTCAACTTGCTCTCGGAGGACCTTGCATTTAGGCTTTTCTCTACCAAGTTGAGGCCGTGGAACTCTTGTTCAGGCCGCCTTGAAGTCAAAGCCGGCTGAATTTTGTTCAGCCCCCAACAATTTATTACATTCTTACAAAAATGTGAGGGATCGACTCGTTTTACAAATTAAGGGCTAAAGCAATGGGTTTTTTATGCTGCCATGTCCTGTTCTAAACTGTTTTCAACATCCCTCATTTCCTCCCGGGCATCTTGTTCGTCCAAATTAAAGGGCCCCTGTTGCACTACAAGAATGGATGTGCACGCCATAAAGCTCGAAGATACTAGTGCATCTCCGACAAATCCCAGTTCATCAGAGTCCCTGAAATACAATATCTTCGAGGATGCTGACATATCGCCATGTCTTCTTCCAACTATGTACAAATCATATTGATTTTCCATGGTGTTTATTAGCTTGAGAGTTTGTACCCAGCTTGTCAACATCTTCTTTACCAATTCAATGGAGCCTAAAATCATCCAAGTGTAAGCGGTCGAGTTTTTCCTCCATCCCAGTGCTTGCCATTGCCTTTAAATTTTTATCGTCATAGCTGTGGTCGTTTGTCATCCGTGGACGTGTGCACTTCCTTCTTGCGACGGTTAATCCATACAACGGTTAACTAACGTTCGGATGTCCAGCCATCCTCCATGGATATGCTAATGCCTCGCAGTCATCTGTCCCTCCAATGAAGACCATGGAAAAGTGCATGGTAGTGGTTGCTGCCCGAAGAATTACCATCGCCATTGTCATTGTTGATGTCTGAATTGGACTCGGTGATGTTGTTGGATTTACCGGGCTCATGCTCCACAAAGACACCCACCACAGAGAGCATTGAGCATTTGCGATCAAGTTGTTGGAGAGAGAACTTAAGTGAGTTGGACTTTGTGGTTCCACCAGTATGTCAAACGTTTGTTTGTTCAAGGCCTGTTAGTAGAAACCAAGAAATATTGGCCTGCCTGCCATCCACACTTGAATAAATGAGCTTAAGGGTAACCAATTAACAATAAGGTCATTTCTAACCGAAGGGGGCCATAGGGCTCTCTTTAGTCCTATAGTCCTCCAAAAAATTATATTTTAATGAACAGTGTCAGACCATATTTCATACCATCTTCAACCGAGGGGGCCAAAGGACCATAGGCCAAACATAGCCCTGTAACAAAAAACCATCTCCAATCGAGGGGGGCAAAGGGCCATAGGCCAAACATAATTTATTATTTCAATTTAAAGACTACAATAACTTAAATTTAAAAACTACAACTTAAATATTAAAGACTACAACAACTTAAATTTAAAAACTATAATCATCATCATCATTATCATCCGCCATTGTAGGAGTATAGTCGGATCTAAACAACTCCTATCGGGCTGTAATTTTCCTCCTTTTCCTATCAAAATATGCCTTACTCATTGGAGTGTAATCCGACGTGTTTCTTTGCATGTTCATATCATCCATCTCTTCTTGTATTTGTTTTGCCCGTTCTTCGTGCCTACGGATCCTTTCTTTCTTGGCAATGACATTTTGCTCCGCCATTAATCACAATGAGGCTGCCATTTCTTGTTGAAAGACTTAATCATCCTTTGCCTTACCCTTTTCCTTTAATTTTTGGGCCTTGTTTCGTCCCGTAGCCCTAGGTATGGAACCTTCACCTGGAGACGGATTTTCTACCCCTGTTTCTTGAATGGTAGGAGATCCATCTTCATCCCCATCTGCATTTGAGGATGCATTTCCGAACACCAGCGTAGGACCAACTCTTTGTTAAGGTGGATCTTCAAATAACGCCCAACCTTTACAAATTTCCCAACAACCATGATGACTAAAGAATTTGGAGTTGTCCTCCATATACAATTCCTTCGTTTGGCGTACCTAGAAAATATAATTACAAAAATTAAGGGAAATTAATTTATGAAATTGAATGTAATATAATTAAATATTTAAAATAAGTTGTGAAAACACTTACTTCGTCGTATTATTTGGCTCTACTTTTAAGTCTGCTTGCGGCCTTTAATACTGCTTGATGCCATTTATTTAAACTTGGATGAAGATATTTTTTCCATCTTGAAGAACAACTCTAGTGGTTTTGGGAATTTGGTGGAGTGATGCCTTCGTAGAACTTATAGTACTTTTTGGACGTACGAGTCCAAACACCTTCACTTGTTTGAGAAAT
>JAOTRO020000034.1:1227930-1244899 GCA_028566515.2 Pyracantha coccinea | reverse complement strand
CCTACAAGAAAATGAAAACCAAATCAATAAAAGGAAAATAAATTATATGAATCTACTCATTCACTCCAAAAGAAATAAAAATTAAAAGCAACCATGACCTAGTACACAAAATGTTTCAACACTAAGTCAATAAAAATGTACCTTCATGTGCTCTTTTACACATAAGCTAGTACTCACAATAGGTTTCAGCACTATGTCATTTTGATCCTCATCCCACCTATAAAACATGTAACATTAATTGAAAAAAGCATACATAGTAGATATTGTTTAAAGAATGATAAGGAAAAATGACGTACCTATCCATCACAACCACGAGAAAAATGACTACTACAACTACGTTGTTGAGCCTCCTCCACTATCTTAAAGTTTGAAGGTTCATGCTTCGTAGAGCTAGGCTTTACAAAGCTTCATATGGTAAACAAAATGATCATCGCATAGAGGAGCTTGTTCTTCCTAATGAGCATGGGGAATTAGCTGGATACCTTAGTAGTAATAAGGCTTAAGCCACATTCTATTGACTGGGTCTGTTAGCATGCCATCCCCGACTAATGTCAAGTGATAGTAACTGCTTCCATGGGCTTCCCTGATTACACATGGTCATTCCCACTATGGGGCAAACTTAGAAGGCCAGAAAATTTGTCTCCTTGTGTGCTCAGCCGTCCTTAGTATGATATATATTTTTTTTTGATACTTCGTGGCTTGACAGTTCTGTTATAGGCTTTGGCGACTTATTGATGGTACAACGTTGTTCTTCTTGCATCTTCTATCCTTCTTTCCTCCAACATCTCAAGGTCCTTCCATCACCAATATATGCAAGTTGTCACATCCCATTCCACATCGTTAACTATTGAAATCCTTGCTGTATGAACCATTATCTCAACAGAGGCAATGGTTTCAGATCCCTACACTAGATAGTAATGGAAGAATCTCGTAGCATTCCTTAGTGAGGTGCGGTAGGCCACAGAACGTCTAGAAGATGCATGCTCTAGCCCCCCATGTAGTTGTACACCATCTTGCTTAAGATCCTTAGTAGTGTCATGTTTGTAGCTTCTGCTTCACCATTTCCCTAAGGGTAGTATGGTGTGGAACGACAATGCTTGATTCCATACTCATCCAGTGTCGTGCGAACTTGCTTGTTTGCAAAAGGTGTGCCATTGTCACTCACGATCTTGTATGGTATCCGAAACCTGCGCATAATGTATTTTTTGATGAAGTTAGACACTACAGCTCTTGTGGCTTTCCAAAAGGGAATTGCTCTAACCCACTTTGTGAAGTACTCAATGGGCTATGGTAATCCATATGTGGCCTTCGAATGCGAGATTAATTGTTTCCTTTTTGGTGTATCATTGAAGAACGTTGCTTGCCTAGTCATGATTGGTATCACATCCCGACCCGAGTCCACCACATCCCGGGCCCGCTCCACCACCGTAGCACGATATTGTTCGCTTTGGGCTTACCATTCCCTCACGGTTTTGTTTTTGGGAACTCATGAACAACTTCCCAGTGGATCACCTATCATGGGATTGCTCTTGGCCCATTCTTGCTTAACTTCGGAGTTCCTACGGAATCCGAAGTCAATGAGCTCCCAAAAGGCCTCGTGCTAGGTAGGGATGAGAATATACATTCAAGGATCACTCCCCTGGGTGATGTGGGATGTCACAAAAATTGTCATTGCATTATAGGGTAAATAAATTATTTAATATTAAATTTTAATGTAGGATGCATTCAACATTTTGTTAGATGCTAATATAAAAAGCCTTTATTTTATCAAGTTTTTATTAAAAGATTGCATTTTTCAACAATTTCGATGTTTGGATATGTTGAGATGCATGTGGTAACCAGACCAGAAGATGCACTATATTTTCATTCATTTCCTTGATCTGAGATAGCAAAATCATTCGCTGTCATATTGGTTTCCCTACCATGTCAAATGTTTTGTATAAGAGAGTGAATTCGTCATGTCTTTGAGTCTTTTTCATCGATGGCATGTTTTAGTTGTAAATGAACTGCCCAACTGAAAGCCTGTAGGCTGTATCCCACATCTTGATACAAGTTGAGACAAAAGTTAAACTAAGCATTTCCTCAAGTCAAATTACATGTAAAGAATATTTACATGCACTGAACATTTGGCTGCTTGTCAAACAAAGTTGAATATATATATGTTTTGCAAACCCATTGAAAATCATGGTCCACATGCATATGTTCTGTCTTTGACAAAGACAATGTGGGGAGGAGAAGGGAAACCCCAAGCTGGCATCGGAAGAAGAGAAAATTCCTTGTCTCAAGGAGATTGTGTTGTTTCTTACCTTGAACCTCTCTCACTTTCATTTTGGTCCGAATCAACCTCTCTTTATTACACAACAGATCATAATCTCTCTAACCAATTAATTAAGATTTATTTTAAGTCTTATTTTCAGTTACGACACACAACTCTTCACAAAATCTCACTTCACCCCTTATGTTTTATATTGTTTTTTTACCACTTGCACTTTTTTTAGTGTCTTAATTACTTTATTCTACACTATATATTGTCTCACTTTAACACCTGTACTCTTTCTCAATGTTTCACTTTACTCTATTTCGTCAAATAAATTAACAGATTCGTTAATTGTGTTGAGATGACATGGACAAATTAGTCTTTTCAATTACGTTGGTTGTGCGGTATGTGACATGACATGTTAGTGGAAACCATGGTCAATGGAGGTGGATTAAACTCATACCAGGGTTTGATTTTTCTAGATTAAGAGGAAAATATAATAACAGAAGGTTTAATTTCAAGATTTACGAATCAATTTAAATGTTTTCAAATCTTTGTGCAAAGATTATTAGGGAGAATCTCTACATCTATCTCTATCCTCTTCTTTATTTTCCTTAACATTGAGAAACCAAACCTTGGTTTGAGTGTTTTTCCACATCCTTGCACTTGTGGGTCTTACTAAAATAGTTGAAAAGACTACTTTGTCCATGCTACATTGGCACAATTAACGGCTCTTTTTAACTTATTTGACGAAATAGGGTAAAGTGAGACATTGAAAAAGAGTGCATGTATTAAAGTGAGACAACATAGAGTCTAGATGGTAAACTAGAATGAAGAAAGAGTGCAAGTGATAAAGTGAGTCAATATAGAGTGTAGAGAGTAAAGTGAAATTTAGTGAAGAGTACCAGAAAAAATAAGCCTTATTTTAATGCCCTTTCCCTTAAGTCCTTGCTGGTTCATAATCCCTTAAGTCCTTGCTGGTTCATAATCCTAATTCCAGAACCTCTAAGAAGACCATTTATTGATTCCATCTGGCAGTTTAAGTTTCTAATCATTCTTTAATTATATGTTTAGCACAGCTCAGAGCTGGTCCTAGTTCTTGGTTAAAGATTGAATTTGTCCTCTCTATCTTATATTATCTCTATTATATTCGTTGATAGGAAATAATATTCATTAGATAAATTTTAACAATACATTAAAGACGTTGACAAGTAAAAAATACTAATTAAATGTAAAAGTAATAATCTCAAAAGTAAAACGTAAGGAGGAAAAAAACCACATAAGTGTAAGTATAGCTCACTTCACCAAATTAAAGCATAATCCTAAACCAAACTCATGCAACCCAAAATGCTCGAAACCGTAAATTAGTGTCCAAAAATCCACAGATCGGTTCTTCCTTATTTGTTCATCAATGTGTCCTCCTATATATACCAGTTCCAAATAACAATAATGTTTTGGTTCTTCTGATCAATCAAGTCTTTCATCTAGCACTAAGTCATTCCATCAAGAGGGAAAAGAAACCCATACCAAGTTGATTTTTAAGTTGTGTAATTAGTGTTAACTAGCTTTCGTTTGTTCGGCGGCAAATTCATTTGGGTATAAATGATTTCTAGTTTAGAATGATTTTTTTTAAAGAGAATCTTTAAATAAAGATTAAAAAATTGAACAGTTTTTATTATAAATTTTCTACGGAGTAGATACCCTATTTGTAAAATGTGAGATGTGCAAATTCTCCACATATATGGAAGTTTATCCTTCCATTAAGTTCTAAGAGTATTTGGTATTGCTAGTTTTTCCTCTTGGAATTATCTTTTAAAATGTACGAAAATGTATGCAAAGTAATCATTCTTATACATTCTATCGGTAGACTTGTGTAAAGATTATATATGATATTTCAGTTTTCATCATGTGATAAATTCTTGGTCGTATACCCACTACCAGAATTTGCGTAGAACGCTCGACAAAAAAAAAAAGTTTTGTCTAACAAAACCTTTCTTGTACATCGATCCTTAATCATTTAACCAGTTATTTCTGATTTCACAAAACAAAGAAACTAGCTAGCCAGCAGCTAGGGAGTTTCTTGACCTCACCAGAAGTAAAGAATAATTTAAAAGTTCCACGCAATAGTCTGATTTTATCCTTATTCTGTTTTATTAAGCTAGTTGCTTGAATCCACGCCCATCCCTCTCACGCCCAAAGAATAGAAAAGAGATGGATTAGGTTAGTTCGGATAAAAGGAGTTGCAGCCTTGCAACCACAAGATCTTCTTACGACAAACAGTCTTCTGAGAAATGAGGAAAACTTCCGTTAACATCGTATCATTTATGATTGAGGTCATGCTGTACAAGAAATTGGAAAGAACAAAAACATTTGAAAAACCCAAGAAATTTGATGTCATCGCCCTACGTACAAAGTCATTCTATATTACAAAACCTAAAACATTATATATATGAGGATCAGGAACACACATTTTGACATACTTTCTTGTGGTTCCCATTTCGTAATATTTTTTAAAGATCCAAACCATCAATATTTTAATCCAAAACTATCAAGACATTCATTTGTAGTGAAGAAAATGAAAGAATAAGAAACAATAAAATCTCAACCATTTAATCCAGCAGTCATATGATTTTGGATTATGATGATTTTTTGTTGAGATGATATTTGAAGAGAAACCTAAAAGATAGATAGTTGGGTCATAGAATACATTTTTTAGTATATGTTTTAAAATCTTACGAAGTGATTCGAATACAACATATACTAAAATCGTACGACTAGATTTTAGTATATGGTCTATCCGAATCACTTTTTTTCTGGTTCAAAGCATGGGCATGCAAAGCAATGAAACGCTTTTTTTCTGGTTCGCTTTATTCACTAGAAGTTAACAAAAAAGAGCTGACCGTTTGAAATGAATATTTGCATGAAGGCTACACTTATAAATCTCCACTATATATGTAAGGACAGAACTAGGGTACACCACCTCATTACCTCCAATCCAAAACCCACTCTCTCTGCCATCTATCCATCACACTATAAATTTACAAATGGCACCAATGTTGAAGTTCAATGTGCAAGTCAGCAAACCGGAGCTAATTCAACCTCAAAAACCAACCCCTAGAGAATTCAAATATTTATCCAACATTGATGACCAAAAAGGCCTAAGAAACCACATACCATTCGTCCATTTCTATCCCCCAAGCTTAGCCTCGTCATCCAAAGATTCAGTTGTGATGATCAAACAGGCCTTGGCCAAGGCCCTCGTTTACTACTATCCGGTGGCCGGGAGGCTCCGGTATGCCGCTAAGGGTAAGCTTGTTGTGGACTGTTGTGGTGAGGGAGTGGTGTTTCGTGAAGGCGATGCCAATATCAAACTAGAACAACTGCATCAAGTTGAAGGTGGACTGAAGCCACCATTTCCTCAATGGGAATGTTTTCTTGTGGATGATATATGGGGCAGTGTCCTCATCACCGATTCACCTTTGCTTCGCATGCAGGTTTGTGACGATGACTATTTAAGTTATTACATAATCCTCGTCATGAAATAGCTCCATGCCGGGAATGTGTTTCCCTTTCGATTTTCGTCAATCGAAGATAGAAAGGTCCCGTTTATGGAGAAAATGAAAACACACATTGTTCATACACGTTGTGTTTTAACTGGAATGTTCTACTACTTAGTACTATCAAGCGGTCATGCATATATATTTTGTAGTATGGTAGAATGCTTACCCTATTTAATATAGTTCATCTGTTTCAAACTTTGAAGAAACATGAGGCTCCCTACTCACGTATATAAGCGGGTTTCATATCTATTAGAGATGTGATTCACATATTGACTGATTATATATATCTATGCTTACCGATACACTATGAGGGAAGGGCTAGATGTATACATTGGACTCTTTCCTGCCTAGTCACCCCCAACCCCCTTGCCTACGGGGAACGGGTGGAGTTGCTCTGCGTACGTAACTGCAGCGCTGCAGACCTTTTGTTAGTTTTGCTGATGTAAGATGCTGAGAAAACGGGTTGGCTCCACAACTTTTGGATTGTATATCTATACAAACTAGAAAAGTTGATTAGTTTGTCTTGTTTATTTTTGCTCTATTGAAAATCCTTTATTGGTAAAGGAAAAAGGATGTGCACATAATTTTTCTTCCCTCCATTGATGTGTAAATTTCATGTCACTTGGCAGGTCACAAGGCTTGCATGCGGAGGGTTTGTGTTAGCATACACATTCAACCACTGCATCTGTGATGCCTATGGCGCTTACCTCTTCATGAAAGCCGTTTCAGAATTCTGCTTGAATCCAACTCGAACTGCTCCATCGTCGTTACCATCCTGGGGAAGAGAAACTCTCAACCCCAGGTCACCTCTCACCATCTCCTACCCCCACCACGAGTATGACATAACTAGTAGTACGACTCATGATCCTACCATTTCTTACACCGAAAGCGACTTCAAATCTCTTGCTCAAACATCACTGTTCCTCTCTCAGGCTGACATATCATCTCTCAAAAACCAAATTAGTACCAGATGCCCCTCCTTTGATGCAATCGCGGGGTGTTTATGGAGGGCGAGGACTCGAACCCTAATGAGCCCTCAATCCACTACAAGGCTTCTCTTCCCTATTGATACCCGTTTTCGATCCAAGCCATCCCTTCCCAATGGCTACTACGGATGCGCTGTGGTGTTCCCATGCGCAATCGCAAAGGCAGCCGAACTAGTCAACAGTCCGTTATATTATGCTTCAAACTTGATCTCACAAGCGAAGAAGAGCGTCGTTGGGGAGGAGTATAGAGCTTCGGTTTTGGATTTCATTGAGATGAATGGGCGTCGAGGGTTTTGTTCGGAAGGGACGTTTGTGGTTTCGGACATGACCCGATTGCGGTTTGTTGATATGGATTTTGGTTGGGGGAAAGGTGTGTATGGTGGACCGGCAAGAGCTGGAACTGGGGTTGTACCTGGAATGGTGACTTCAGTTATTGGGCACAAAAATGAAGAGGGTGTTGAAGGAGTGTTGGTTCTGGTTTCACTACCTGTGGAGTCATTGGACAAGTTCCATGAAGAGGTAAGGAAAGAGATTGGCAGGGGTAATTCTTCTGCCATACACATTTCGGCATTGTAGATTCCCATATTATTATCCTCATCTCTGAAATACAAGATCAAGTTCCAAAAACTACACTTGATACTTGATGTAGCTTGATTTTCCGAAATAACGGTATTCTACTTGATTTATTATTCTGGCCGATGCGATTATGATCATGTTTAGGATTGCAAGTTGAAATGGTGTTTCCAATTGCACCAGTACAATTTCTGAATCCGAATATATTGAGATGAAAATTGTAATATAATTAAAGATTCCGATAATTCCCAACTCCGATTCAAAAAATTTCGAACTGTTCCGAACTTTTTCCGATAAAAGACTTCAGAAAATATTCTGATTTTTTAGTTTTTTTTTTTTTGAGATATTTTTTTTTATAGTTATCCACTCAAAATACAAACTTTATAATCAAATTTTGTATTTTATTGTTAGTCTCAGTTACACTTTGTTCATTGTTTTTATGTTAAACATACGCTTATATTAAATAGGGTAAGCATTCTACCATCCATACTGCAAAATTAATTGAATATTAAAAAAGAACAATAAATTGCATGTACAAAACAGTTATAGAATATTCAAAAACTCATAAAATATACGAGTGTCCGAATTATATTCTAAAATTTCTGAGATTACTCCAATTTTTAAATTTCCGAATATATTGAAAATTTTGAATTTAAAAATAGTGATCCTATCCTTCTGGTAAACACCCCTACTCACATCTAGCCAATGAACCAAGGACATGTTATGAATATGAATTTGAAGGAAAATGAAGCGAAAAAGTTACTGTTTACAACTAGCCAATGGGCTCCTATAGCGCGGTTGGAGCACCTGCTTAGCAAGTGAAAGTCTTGAATTCAACTCTCAACAAGAGCATTATTTATTTGGGAGTTTTAACGAAAAATTCGCGGTACGGTTCACTTTAACGAAAAATCACATTTTTACACTAAAAAATCAATCCTGATACTATTCACTTTACCCTTTATTTTGTCTTTATCATTAAAACTCAAAGTTTTCAAACCATTTGCATTAATTTTCCTTTATTTATAACCATCATCCCCACCTTCCTTTGATTCATGCAATCCAAAAGCTTGAAACAAAGAAGGCGTGCATACGCAACAAATGAGTGCGGAAAACAGTTCCCGTTAATAAAAGAAAACAGTTCCCGTTACTAAAAGCTTTTTATCAATAAGGGAACTACTTTTTGTTTTTGGTGACCATGCCAAACAAAATTTTGCAATTGGTATTTTGTGATTGATGGAAATTTGCTAAAGGCCAATCCTTTTGCAAATTTTGGATCAAAAGCCAATTCCAACCAAAGCAAAAATAGTCAGACGTCGATAAAAATGCAAGGCAAATTTTCTATCATACAAAGCAAAAGTGAAACATAAATCTGATTCTAAACATTTCCGATTTCCAAGCAAGCAACCGCAATGTCTTATCTTACAGATGCAGTCTAAACGTACAACATAATCTAAATACATAAGAGCTTGACCCACACCTTGCAATAGATACCGTGCGGTTATGGTATTCACTGCGAAGCTGCACAAGATGCTGGTTGATTCAAGTTCAAGGTACCAGCCGGCAACCTGCAATTTTCAGGATACACTTATTAAGCTAGCGAATACAGATTACCATGGAACAATTAAACACGGAGCTTCAGCAAGAGTTGATGCAATGACGACAGTTTGAAGTTGGATTGAAGTATTTTAAAATGAAATTCAAAAAAGAGTAATTATACCTTATATAACTTCAAGGGAATTCATAGTACAGATATATTTACCCTCCCCTCACCTGGAAACCGAGAAGATATACTGCACCGTCATAAACAAGTTTTTATTTTCTATTTGAAATCAAGTTGAAGATTGAGAACCTTTTTATAGATGAATGTTATACTGAAGGAAACCCATTGCTACTGCCTGCCCTCTATAAGAATCCAACAGCGGAACAAGATTTAAAAGCAAAATGTAGAATGGAGAAAAACGAATTGCACCACGTGGCAATTAAGTTGAAAGAATTTATCCCTGCTCAATCATGTACATCTTTTGGTTGATTAATTTTCCGTAGGCACACACCAATTTTAAGAAAATGTGCAGGCATAATACCTTCTCCAAACAAAACAATCTAGCAGGCATATTAGCTTATGAATACTCAGCAAGGCAAATAAAGCAAAACACAAGCTCTGTTTTTTAAGTTACTCTCCTGATAAGTTATGACACCAGATTTTTGTTTCTAGAAAATTTTACCAGCCCATTCTGCATTTGTAGAAAAGGGAAATTGCTGAGCAATTATGGGTTCAGAAGGGAAGGAAGGTGGGGAGGGGTAAACATGGTACTGTGGGAAACCAAAGCAAAGGAAAACATTACATGATACACAAAATTCTTCAAATTGGAAAGCAACATATGCGTCCATGCATTCAACCAATAGGAAGTTTCTTCAGTCTTCATGAGAAATAAAAAATGTCATTAAATCTTTATAGTGAATGAAAGCACAGGTCAAAATACATAAAAGAAATGGGAAATAAAAAATAATAACAATAAGCTATAACTTACTGATTATTATTCTGCAAGTTTGTTTCAGACTTCTTGTTCTTCCGTCGCTTTTTGGAAGCTGGAAGAACAGCCCAAAAAGTTGGAGCAGGGCCCAAAGAAGTGGGAGCAGGGGCCAAGGAAGTTGAGGCAGGGGCCAAGGAAGCTGAGGCGGGGCCCAAGGAAGCTGAGGCAGGGGCCAAGGAAGTTGAGGCAGGGGCCAAGGAAGCTGAGGCAGGGGCCAAGGAAGTTGAGCCAGGGGCCAAGGAAGTTGAGCCAGGGGCCAAGGAAGTTGAAACAACACCTAGGGGCTGCTTACAAGCTGGAGGAACAAATGCTATGGGAAGCTGGGGGGGTGCTTGAGAAGCTGGTTCCTCTTGCTTCCGTTTGATAAATTCATGGCGTGGCGGATGCATTCCCAAAGATGCCTCAGGTGCAACGACTACTGGAGCGTCAGTTGAGATCACATAACCTTGTCCTGTGTTTACTGCTGAAGTTGCAAGACTGGCATGTGAAGAGTCTGGCTCCTTGCTCTTATGAGCAAGTTTGTATTTAGACCTAAGGATCTCCGACATAATGGGTGCTGATTCAGAATCACCTGAATTTATCTTCAATTAGTCAGCCACAAGAAAATAAGTGCATGAACCACATTAACTCACAACATGTAATTTTAATTTCTCTGGAAACACATGTAAAATTAAATAACAAAAACAGTACCTAGAAGTGATTGAATAACAACACGAGCTGCCAACTGTTCAGCCTCTTTCTTGCTTTTTCCAACATCCCCAGTATAGGACTCACCGTTGACAACCAAAGAAGATACAAAGGAAGGAACCTTCGCATTTCCCTGAAAAGTCTGATAAGTAGGTGGTTCTATTTTCCTTTTCATATTATATTCATTCAGGATACTCTTGCAAAACACCAGATCCTGGAAAATAACCAGAGGAATGTAGTAAAATTTAATATCTTCCATTCTTTTATATATTGCATTAGTAAACGCAAAGTGTAAACAAGTAAGCATAAATTTCATTTAGATAGTGATGATGCCCCAAAAAAGAGTTGCAAGCTAATTTGACAAAACAAGTTTTTGACCAATTCATAGAGTATGTTAAAACAAAAATTTTGTACCCAAACTGAAACTTTGAGCATAGAAAACCAAACCTCGTGAATAGGAGGAATAGTAGGAACTTCTTCCTTTATCTTCTCTGTTATACTGATCATGGCCAGTCTAGCAGCATCTTGCTCAGCAGCTTTTCGACTAGCAAATGTGTTGGATGAAGCATAGCAAACTCCATCCACCAACACGGACGACCTAAAAGTTGATGGTGCATGTCGATTTCCTTCATTGACAGTCTGATAAACCGGAAGCGGGAGGCCTGCTCCCTGGGCATATTCTTGCAGTCGATTTTTGTGCGTCAAGTGATCTGGTAGGCCTACACGAACTCAAATGTATAAGAACTAACAAAGATCCAATCTTTTGCAGGTAAGTTAACAGAAAACAATTTCAGCATGTGAAATTTAAAGAATTTTCTTTATACACATTCAAAGGCAATATAAAAGAAGTGATACTCTTTCACTTATTTACTCCATTAAACATTACTATTATTTCCTAGATAACCAAATCTATTTTATACAAAACACAAATGTATCTATAGTATCCATCGATGGTTAATCGTAACAATAATTACTTGAAACAAGACTTCATATTTTTTTTTTCTTCATTTTTTGAGAGATTTCAACAATGTCATTGTGCATGTTAAAACCCTAAATTTCCTAGTAATTTTTTATCGAAAGGTCTTCAAAATTGCAATTCTACGCGTCACTAAACCCTAATTACAGATTATGCATTCAATCAAACCACCCTTGATTTCACTGATCTCCTCCAAACTGCACCAAAGCATACTTCCAATTCAATCAGGAAACTCACATGTATTATAAAGATAAATTAAGTTCTTAGTTATCATCAAAGCATAATTCAGTTGCAAGCCGTACTCCTCTACTTTGAAGATTAGTTTTAACAGCTAGAAAATTGTTACAGCATCTCCATACAAAATGTCCAAGATTATTAGGCCTCTCCAATTTCAAGATCATCGGCCACAACTTATTCTTTTCACCCTTTCTACTCAATTCCTTCCAAGCTCAACATAACACACCAACTCTTGCGCCACCTTACACCCAGACTTGACAGTTAAGACGAGCTCGAGCTTAGTATAATGCCAGAACACTTTACCCACACACCCCAATCAAACCCGATGTCAATCAAACCCCATGTCAACATCTCGTCTCATGGTTAATTAATAACTCCCTCCACACAGTGCTGCCATATCGCCACGAACAGATACAGAACGAAAGGCTCGAGGTATATGGAATTGAAAACAGAATTTTCCTCAGTGAATAACAAAAGTAGTTTGTTCTCCAAAACCAGACATAAAAACAGTAGCACAAAATTACTAAAAATCAACAAACAGCACGAAATCATGTGAATGCCTTTCCATTTCTTGGCAGTTCGTTCTTTCAACTGAAAAATAATAATGATAATAATAATTTCTTTTATTAGACAGAGATGAAGTAGAGAGACGAAATGCAAGAGGTAGGTGTTACTCTTAGAAGAAGAAGCTGATGCAGAAGCAGAAGAAGCTGATGGAGAAGCAGAGGAAGCCGGATGCTGAGCCGGAACTTGGTCCTGGACCGGAGCTGGGTTGAGAAATTGGTGATGAACCGGCGTCGGATTTTGTGGTGGAGGTTGGTTCGAGAGCTGCAATTGGAGCTGAGAGAGATTGGAATCGGAAGCCTCCATTTCCACAGATCTAAGAGAAACCCAGGTAGCTTCTAGGGTTTCTGCAGCGTTTTTTCAGGTTTGTTGGTTGTGCGGCTCTTTATTTATTTCTGTGGAGGTTGGTTGGGAAAGTTGTTACATCAAGGTCTGGTTTAATGGATGCGACGAGTCATGAGTGAAGAGTGATGAGTGAAAAATTAAAAACTTGATATACTACAATTTTGTGGGTTGAGAATCTCTCCATATCTCACGTTTTTAATCTAACGGACTCATCAATTTGGATTATTCAATTTAAATTTTGAAATTCTTATTACCTCATCTATTGACCAATTTTACATAACTTTTTTTCTAAAAGTCCTCATGGGCCATAGGCAATCCAATCTCCGAAGGTAAATAGTAACTATCTTTAGCAAACCGTAACTCACCCTTAGACTGAATAGCCCAGGCTAATGGCATTAGAATATTATTATTTTCTTCTATAAAATAATATAAAAAGTAATTTTACTTTTAACAATGTCGGATAATAATAAAATATTAGTTGAAAATATTGAAATGTAATGTAAGGTGGAAGAACATGGTTAGATATTTATAAAAAAAAATACATGTATAATTTTTTATATTCTTATATTTTAAATTATTTTTTATTATTTTTTCTATCTTTTTAATTGTGGTCGACGTCATTGTGATGTCATGCCACCCATGCACTAAGCCAGGAGATTCGGGCCTGGTGGGGATGTCAAGCTTCCCTGGAGCCAAGTGGATTGCTGTGAGCTGGAGGTTTTAAAAAAAAATCAAAATCCAGTTCCAGAAATCAAAACCTAGTTCAAATTTAAAACCTCAAAATCAAAACCCAAATCAATATCAACAACCAAAGTCGTTGTCCTTAACGGAGAACAAGCATCGATGACCCTAAGCTATTGTTGTCCCAATCCAGCCAACGTGTTCATCACTGTTGTGGGCGCCGGCGTTCTTGACCTCCCATATTCCTTCAAGGTTAATGGGTGCCTCACCCACCGCTGGGTTCACAAAGATCCAATCTTTTGGGGGTTTGGGTTTCAACGGAGACCATCGGCGATACAGGTCTATCGTTAATCGTGCGTAGCAGAGGTCGAGGTCGAAGTGAAGCATACGAGTTCATCGAAGTGAAGCACGGTCTTAACCGGTCCCATACTTTTCTATCGGTCTCGCTAAGGCCTTCTAGTGAAGGTTAGGCAAGTCATCTTTAGTCCCACTAAATTTAGTCCTGCGCACAACAAATACCAAATTACTACGACAACTAGTCAAATCTAGTTTAATGAATGTTAGTGAGGGCAAACAAACATTCCCTTAAGGGGTAATCAATGTTAGCCGGAGATGAAATCCAACGGTCACCAAATCTTTTGTATGAATACATTGGCTCACTGAAGAAAAATCAAATACCAAAATGAAGATAAAAGCACCCAAATGCAAAAGCTAAAATTATTTACAAAATACCAAAATGAAATACACAGACAAAATTGATTCTTGCACACATGAGAATCCGATTTACGGAGCTTTTCCCTTTCTCTTCTTCTTCCCAACGATTTTCTGATCCGAAGGGACACCGTCCTCCGCTCCACCACCGCCCACCGGTGTTTGTTTTCAGATGCCAATCTAGGGTTCTCGAAGCTACGTAAAATCCTCTCCTTTGAGTTCATCTTATAAATATTCATATGACCAGAACCAGCAAAAAAAGACGCCATGGCTACCCACCTCCCAACAATCCCTCTTCTGCCAACGCAATTTACCATAAACGCTAACCCGCCGAGAAACTGCATTCTTCCTCCAACCCAACTCACAGAATCCCGATTTCCCCAACCCCAATTCACAAAACGCTCAATTCTTCACCTGTAGCTCTTTTGCCAGCGAATCCACATACCCAAACCCCAGTAGCAAAGGGCTGAACCTTCGCCTCCTACCTCGACACTCCGAATCTGCCTCCGAAAATTGGATTTCTCTGCGAAATATTGGCCAAAACCCACACCGTTTCTGTTGAGGAACGGTTGGAGGAGACCAGTGTTTGAGTGACCCAAGAAGATGTTGAAGAGGTGCTCAAACTGTCCTACGAGTTCACGGGCCCGTCAGTGAAAGTTTTCCGGCGGGCTTGTCGCCAACTCAATGACTTTCACAGCCCCTATGCTTTGAACTTGGTTGTTGATCTTTTGGGCAAGAATTGCTTCTTTGATGCAAGGTGGGATGCCATCAGTGCCATGACGAAAGAAAGGTTACTCTCTTTGGCCACGTTTGCTTCTGTTTTTAGTAGCTATGTAGTTGCCAATCGTGTCAAAGAGGTTATTTCAACTTTTGAGTGTATGAGCCAATATGGTTATCTTAGGGACATTGTGCCCTTGAATTCACCTTTGAGTGCAATTTGCAGAGATGGCAAGACCGCTGATGCCATTGAGTTTTTGCGTGTTGCCAAGGTTAAGATTAGGCCGGACCCTGACACCTTTTAGCCATTTTGTTGGAGGTTTTGGAATATGAAGGCAATGTGGATTGTGCTAGGCAGGTTTTTTCTGAGATGGTGATTGAAATTGGTTGGGACCCCAACAATGTTTCGGCTTATGATTCATTCTTGAATACTTTGCTTAAGGGACCTAACGGGATCTGTGAGGCAGTGAAGGTCTTTAAGACGTTAAAAAATAGGAGGTGTTATCAGGGGATCAGTTTTTTCAGGCTTGCGCTCGATGAGTGTGTCAAGAAGCGTGATTCTAGGGGAGCAGACACTCTCGGGCAGGCAATGGTAGGGAGAATTGGATGCCAACCTGATACGAGTATGTATAATTTGGTGATTTCTTTACAATGTCATGATGGCAATGTTGATTTAGCAAAAAGGATGTTCGATGAGATGGTGTACAATGGGGCACTCCCGAATTCACAAACATATAACATGGTGTTTAAGCTTTTAATCAAGGATAGGAAGTTAAGGGAGGCTTCGACATTGTTTACAGAGATGGTTAAAAATGAGTGTGTTCCAGAGCTTGCTATAAAAGTTTGGAAGTACATGATAGAGAATTACCATTCTAGCTTGGAGGATACAGGGAAATTGTTGGTTGTAGGGCTCCATGATTTGAATAGGGTCCCAGAAGCTGTTAAGTACGCGGAGCGTATGATTGCAAGAGGAATGAAGTTGGACTTTTCGACATTGTCAAAACTGAAACAGGACCTCTTCCGAGCAAGGAAGGAGTACGTGTCCGATGAGCTTTTGAGAAAGTGGAAAGCTCGATAGGTAGGTTCGAAATATTTAGAATCATACATGTTTGCTACATAGTTGCACTAGTTTACCTATTCCATCTATATGCTGTGTCAACTGATAGATGTAATTTCAGATAGCCATTTTTTTATAACGAAGATATTAGTTCTTTTCTTGTGAATGTAATTATCAGCTTAACTATCTATAGTAGACTTCTAATTTAGATGCAATGACATTGTTGATTATATAATTTGATGAAAATTTATCCATCAATACTTTATATCTCTAGGCATAGTGCGAGGGAAATTATATGTATATATCTCCTTGCCACATAGAACCCTCAAATTATGTTAATGTGTGCTCAAAATATGTGGACTATAATGGCGTCTCTTCAGACGGAGAAAATAAACTTGGAATGTGAACCCTCATTCTGTTTATATAGGTGTTATTTCCAAATTCTATGGTAATAAGAGTTTTGAGGAAGAGAATGCTAATGAGACTCTTCATGGACTCTGCTAATTCATGTTTTTAGCACAATGTTTTGTAATGTTGGCGCGAGAATTGATGTTAAACTGTGAAGATGTTTTTGGCACAATGTTGTATAATGTTGGCACGGGAATTGACGTTAAACTGTGAGGTGGTAGAGAGTCCGTGGAGAATCCCACTTTTGAGAAAGTCCCTTTAGCATTTTTCTTTGAGGAAACATTACATAAACGATCAGCGTACAAATTGATCCCTACGTAAATGATCAACTTTAAATTCTTTATTTAAAACTGTGCTAATAGGTAATCACATAAGAAACTAGGGGTGGGCACTTGAAATCGAAAACTAAAACTGAAACACGACCCAAATCCGACCGCACCGAACGGTTCGGTTTTGCGATTTTGAAACCGAACTGCAGTGTAGGAAACGGTTTGGTTTCGTTCTGATTTTTGAAAAAGGCAACGAAACCGAAACCGCACCTCAAATTAGATGTCATGTTTTAATTGGTTGTTTGTTAGAGTTCATACATTCAGTATGAACTCAAACACGCTAGAATGTCATCCATTTCCACCTCTATTCGACAAACTTTCAAATTATCCCTCAATCCTCATCTCTAGAT